>JANIIK010001651.1:37500-49567 GCA_027704905.1 Muraenolepis orangiensis | reverse complement strand
ACACGGTGATTGTGGTTCTTTGTGGAACACGTGGTAGATTGTGGTTCTTTGTGGAACACGTGGTAGATTGTGGTTCTTTGTGGAACACGTGGTAGATTGTGGTTCTTGGTGGAACACGTGGTGGATTGTGGTTCTTTGTGGAACACGTGGTGGATTGTGGTTCTTTGTGGAACACGTGGTGGATTGTGGTTCTTTGTGGAACACGTGGTAGATTGTGGTTCTTTGTGGAACACGTGGTGGATTGTGGTTCTTTGTGGAACACGTGGTAGATTGTGGTTCTTTGTGGAACACGTGGTAGATTGTGGTTCTTTGTGGAACACGTGGTAGATTGTGGTTCTTTGTGGAACACGTGGTGGATTGTGGTTCTTTGTGGAACACGTGGTAGATTGTGGTTCTTTGTGGAACACGTGGTAGATTGTGGTTCTTTGTGGAACACGTGGATTGGTCTTGGAACGTGGATTGTGGTTCTTTGTGGAACACGTGGTAGATTGTGGTTCTTTGTGGAACACGTGGTAGATTGTGGTTCTTTGTGGAACACGTGGTAGATTGTGGTTCTTTGTGGAACACGTGGTAGATTGTGGTTCTTTGTGGAACACGTGGTAGATTGTGGTTCTTTGTGGACACGTGGTAGATTGTGGTTCTTTGTGGAACACGTGGTAGATTGTGGTTCTTTATGGAACACATGGTAGATTGTGGTTCTTTGTGGAACACATGGTAAATTGTGGTTCTTTGTGGAACACATGGTAGATTGTGGTTCTTTGTGGTACTGTGGGCCCTGGTGGCACACATGGCAGAGAAGAGACGCAAGGGGTTATGGGAAATGGAGTTTGAGTCGCCATGATACGACTGTAAATCCGCCCCGATGACGAGGTTGTTCGTATGCAAATGAGGAAAGAAGCTTGGTCTCTCCTTTGTTCTCTGTTCTTTGTATGGAACATATGGGTTGTTTCCACGGTTACAGAGCAAATAATCTACTCTACTAAACCAGAGGTAGAGCTCACCTTTTAGGTTGATCATCCAGGAGTTAATAACTTAGATACTAGTTACTAGGTATCACCGTAGATACTAGGCTGATAATCCTCTCTTTTCTGGACCACCTATTGATCGCTCTTCTATGATCCAGAAGAATGCAGGAGTGAAAGGAATAACTTAGCATTTTCTGGTTTGACTGTGGGGATTAATATGTTTAATCTTATTTTCTGGATCATTCTAACTGGTTTCAATAAGAGAATAAGTGTTTTTATATTGGAGAGATACTTAAGGAAACCAGACCAGAGGACCAGTTCCTTGGACAGCCAGTAGGGGTCTGAGGTCTGACTCAGTTCATCACTCTTTCTCTCTGCTGCTATTGTTAGCACACACACACACACACACACACACACACACACACACACACACACACACACACACACAGACACACACACACACACACACACACACACACATGCCACGCACGCACACGCACACACACACACACAGACACACAGAGACACACACACACAACCACACACACACACACACACGCACATACACACGCACACACACGCACATCCACACTCACACACACACACACACAAACACACACACAGATTAGTTAAGTAAGTTAAATTAAGTATGCATGTCGTAATAATGTGAAAATATTGTGTCAATTTTTATAATTATATAAATGCTAAACAATAAACTGTTATAACGTCATTCTGATGCGTTTGATACTTTTCCGGTGTGACAGCAATACACAGCCATAGGTTTGCCTTGGCTGTGTGCCCCTCCTCCCCGCAACCAAAACACTTCATAACCGATGATGTTGCAAAAATCCTGTAGTCATAATCATCTACTTTAACGTAAAAACGGAGATTAAGCTCCGCATTCCGATTGTTCAGAATCATATACACTCTTCGTCTGCGGTGAGACACTACGTGTTTCAGTAACTGAGACTTACATCCAGACAGCATCTTTTTCATTGGAGAAACAAGTTTCCCATGCCTGGACAGTTCTCTACTGAGGAACTCATCAGTTATGAAGGGAGGGACATTTGAAAGTATAACTTTGGTTGCGGGCAGCATCAGCGGCTGCACCTGTACAAACATCTCTCTCACCGTGACGCCCGTCTCGATGACGCAGTTCACCTTCTCCACCTGATCCAGAAAGATCACCACCGCGCTGTTCATCCGCGCCAAGGACTTAATGCTGCCGTGTCCGACCTTCTCCCCCACGGCCAGCCCGATCTCCTCCACGGTGCACGCCATGCCGGCGGAGATCTTAATGCCGTGCTTCCGCGTGAGCTTGGCAAAGTCTCCATTTACCATGGCGCCGTCAGAACGCCGGCAGGAGAAGCCCACGCAACACCCCACACACACCACCCAAAAGCACGAAAAGTAACGCAAATCAAACTACCACCTATAAACTATGTTAAATAAACACCATTACACAAAAATAAACGGAAAATATAACGAGAAACGTCTCGCTCCTCTCTCTCTTTCACCCTCCGAAAATCCCAGCATGCACCAGGAAAGAGAAGAAGAAGAAGAAGAAGAAGAGAAGAAGAAGAGACTTTTTGACTTTTGCAAAAACACTTTATTTACACTAGATCAATTGTGATCAAATAAAGTGCTTCATTGTGCAAAAACACAAAACAAAAATAAAAAACAAAAAAAACAACAGAAACAAAGAAAAAAACCAAATCACTCAAAATAGTACATTAAAACCTAGGTTTTAAAAACTTGTGCAAAGTGCAAATCCTCATCCACAACAGAACACACAATGTCTCCGTGACACCACCGCTGTTTAAAAGCATCCAGATCCCCAACGTGTTTATAAAAACGATGCTCCAACCAGAGTCTGGCTCTGATGTTGCACAGCCAGATCGCTTTTGCCTCTACCCCTTTCCTATTTTCTACTCTGTTTTTCCTACTTAAATAAATGGCCATTTTTGCTTCACCAGAGAGGTAGTTCAGGAGCTGCCACTTTTCTTTATTTGTTTTTTTACATGGAGCTCCCATGATAAAAACACTCTCGGTAAAAACTATACCAAAAAGACTAAAGACCCATGTTAAAAGAGAGAAGAAACCCGTGAGTCTCTTGCACTCTGTAAAGACATGGAACACAGTCTCTCTAAAACCACAAAATGGACACTTGTTAAAAACAGCAGGATTAATATTGGAGATAAAGGAATTGCAGGCAATGGCACCGTGCAAAATTCTCCACTGAAGGTCGGCAGTACGTTTTTTTATGGGAGGTTTGTATAAAATCCTCCACTGTGGGCCTGGTCCACTTCCTGCGCCCAGTCTAGTGCGCCACACAGTGGAGGCCCTGTCCTTCAGCACATTCTTATTGGTCGTCTTTACAATGTTCATGTAGAGTGTTCTCTTGTCAGCTCTGTGTATTGTCATCTTTACAGAGTTTGCGACCTGGAGCAGGGGGCCGGTCAGTTCTCCGAGCCCTGGGCTCAGGTAGATCTCCGGGAAAGGGTCTGCTGGGTCCGGCCTGGCTCTTCCCTGTCCGTAGCTCCTTAGCAGTCTTTTTTCCTCAGGGCAGAGGATCTGGCTCCAGAGCTGAAGAATCCTCTGGGCCACCCGGACCGAGTGCAGACCCAGCAGAGAGCCCAGGGCCTGGGCATCGCTCAGCTCCGGCCCCACTGCATCCACCAGCTGCTGAAGGCACAGGGTTTTGGATCGGCACAGCGCCACCGTCAGGCCGGGCGTTTCGCTGCTGCTGACGTCCAACCTGGCTTTGTGGATCAGAGGCTCTCTCAACAACCAGTACAGAGAGTCAGTCTTTGGACACCTTTTATGGTTAAAAAGGGCCCAAGACTTAAAAACGCCCTGATAAAAAGGAGGTAGCCCACTTAACTTTAAGATGTTTAAATCTGTTAAAAACAGAGCAGCATCCAGCCCCAGGTTACTCACGCGTCTGAGAATGCAGCTGCTCACCTCTCTCCACACCAAATCAGCCGGGCCGGTCAGATATCTCTGCAATGGGCTACCTCAGGTCTCCGAGGAGGCCAACTCACAGCTCGAGGGGCCGTTAACGATCCAGGAGTTACAGACTGCCCTGCAAGGCATGCAGGGACGGCGGGCTCCTGGTATCGATGGCCTCTCCGTGGAGTTTTACAAAGCCTACTGGGACGTCTTGTCACATGATCTTTTAGACGTTTTTAATGAGAGTCTGGCCTCTGGCTCTATGCCAGTGTCCTGCAGGAGAGCGGTGATCACACTGCTCCCAAAAAAAGGAAACCTGCAGGACATCAAGAACTGGCGTCCTGTGTCTCTGCTGTGTGTGGATTACAAAATTCTGTCCAAGGCTTTGGCCACCAGGCTGGGGAAGGCTGTGGAGCAGGTCATCCACCGGGACCAGACCTACTGTGTGCCCGGCAGGTCCATGGTGGACAATGTCCACCTAATTCGAGATGTTTTGGAGGTCTCCAGCTCATTGGGCATTAATACTGGTCTGATTTCTCTAGATCAGGAAAAGGCTTTTGACCGCGTTGAGCACAGCTTCCTCTGGAAAGTAATGGAGAAGTTTGGGTTCAGCGCTGGTTTCATAGCCAAGATCAAGGTGTTGTACAATAAGATTGAGAGTGTGCTGAAGTTCAACGGTGGGTTGTGTGCTCCTTTTAGAGTGTGTAGAGGGGTCCGGCAGGGGTGTGCTCTGTCTGGCATGCTCTATGCACTCTCCCTAGAACCCCTCCTCAGCAAAATACGCTCGAAACTGCAAGGGCTGTTTTTACCTGGTCTTAATGGAAACATGGTTTTATCAGTGTATGCAGATGATGTCGTTGTTTTCGTTAGGGACCAGAAGGATACAGACATTTTAGTTGACATCGTGAGGGATTTTAGTTCAGCATCGGCAGCGAGGGTGAATTGGAAGAAAAGTGAGGCCCTCGCTGTCGGTGAGTGGAGTGGCGGTCTCCCAGTTCTTCCCCAGAGCATGGTCTGGAAAAAAGATGGTTTTAAGTACCTGGGTGTGTTCTTGGGGAAGGAAATTGTAGTCCTGAAGAACTGGGAGGACGTCATAGAAAAGATAGAGGGAAAGCTTTCCAAGTGGAAATGGCTGCTCCCTCAGATGTCTTTTAAAGGTAGAGTGTTGGTTTTAAATAACCTTGTGGCATCCCAACTGTGGCACCGTCTTACCTGTGTGGACCCCCCGTCAGGGTTACTAGCCCAAGTACAAAAAAAATTGGTGGATTTTTTTTGGGAGGGTCTACACTGGGTGCCACAGGGGGTGCTGTTTTTATCTAGAGAGGAGGGGGGACAGGGCCTTATCCACCTGGCCAGCCGAATGGCCACTTTTAGGATGCAATTTTTACAGAGATATCTGACCGGCCCGGCTGATTTGGTGTGGAGAGAGGTGAGCAGCTGCATTCTCAGACGCGTGAGTAACCTGGGGCTGGATGCTGCTCTGTTTTTAACAGATTTAAACATCTTAAAGTTAAGTGGGCTACCTCCTTTTTATCAGGGCGTTTTTAAGTCTTGGGCCCTTTTTAACCATAAAAGGTGTCCAAAGACTGACTCTCTGTACTGGTTGTTGAGAGAGCCTCTGATCCACAAAGCCAGGTTGGACGTCAGCAGCAGCGAAACGCCCGGCCTGACGGTGGCGCTGTGCCGATCCAAAACCCTGTGCCTTCAGCAGCTGGTGGATGCAGTGGGGCCGGAGCTGAGCGATGCCCAGGCCCTGGGCTCTCTGCTGGGTCTGCACTCGGTCCGGGTGGCCCAGAGGATTCTTCAGCTCTGGAGCCAGATCCTCTGCCCTGAGGAAAAAAGACTGCTAAGGAGCTACGGACAGGGAAGAGCCAGGCCGGACCCAGCAGACCCTTTCCCGGAGATCTACCTGAGCCCAGGGCTCGGAGAACTGACCGGCCCCCTGCTCCAGGTCGCAAACTCTGTAAAGATGACAATACACAGAGCTGACAAGAGAACACTCTACATGAACATTGTAAAGACGACCAATAAGAATGTGCTGAAGGACAGGGCCTCCACTGTGTGGCGCACTAGACTGGGCGCAGGAAGTGGACCAGGCCCACAGTGGAGGATTTTATACAAACCTCCCATAAAAAAACGTACTGCCGACCTTCAGTGGAGAATTTTGCACGGTGCCATTGCCTGCAATTCCTTTATCTCCAATATTAATCCTGCTGTTTTTAACAAGTGTCCATTTTGTGGTTTTAGAGAGACTGTGTTCCATGTCTTTACAGAGTGCAAGAGACTCACGGGTTTCTTCTCTCTTTTAACATGGGTCTTTAGTCTTTTTGGTATAGTTTTTACCGAGAGTGTTTTTATCATGGGAGCTCCATGTAAAAAAACAAATAAAGAAAAGTGGCAGCTCCTGAACTACCTCTCTGGTGAAGCAAAAATGGCCATTTATTTAAGTAGGAAAAACAGAGTAGAAAATAGGAAAGGGGTAGAGGCAAAAGCGATCTGGCTGTGCAACATCAGAGCCAGACTCTGGTTGGAGCATCGTTTTTATAAACACGTTGGGGATCTGGATGCTTTTAAACAGCGGTGGTGTCACGGAGACATTGTGTGTTCTGTTGTGGATGAGGATTTGCACTTTGCACAAGTTTTTAAAACCTAGGTTTTAATGTACTATTTTGAGTGATTTGGTTTTTTTCTTTGTTTCTGTTGTTTTTTTGTTTTTTATTTTTGTTTTGTGTTTTTGCACAATGAAGCACTTTATTTGATCACAATTGATCTAGTGTAAATAAAGTGTTTTTGCAAAAGTCAAAAAGTCTTCTTCTTCTTCTTCTTCTTCTTCTTTCCTGGTGCATGCTGGGATTTTCGGAGGGTGAAAGAGAGAGAGGAGCGAGACGTTTCTCGTTATATTTTCCGTTTATTTTTGTGTAATGGGTGTTTATTTAACATAGTTTATAGGTGGTAGTTTGATTTGCGTTACTTTTTGTGCTTTTGGGTGGTGTGTGTGGGGTGTTGCGTGGGCTTCTCCTGCCGGCTTCTGACGCCATGGTAAATGGAGACTTTGCCAAGCTCACGCGGAAGCACGGCATTAAGATCTCCGCCGGCATGGCGTGCACCGTGGAGGAGATCGGGCTGGCCGTGGGGGAGAAGGTCGGACACGGCAGCGTTAAGTCCTTGGCGCGGATTAACAGCGCGTGGTGATCTTTCTGGATCAGGTGGAGAAGGTGAACTGCGTCATCGAGACGGGCGTCACGGTGAGAGAGATGTTTGTACAGGTGCAGCCGCTGATGCTGCCCGCAACCAAAGTTATACTTTCAAATGTCCCTCCCTTCATAACTGATGAGTTCCTCAGCAGAGAACTGTCCAGGCATGGGAAACTTGTTTCTCCAATGAAAAAGATGCTGTCTGGATGTAAGTCTCAGTTACTGAAACACGTAGTGTTCACCGCAGACGAAGAAGTGTATATGATTCTGAACAATCGGAATGCGGAGCTTAATCTCCGTTTTTACGTTAAAGTAGATGATTATGACTACAGGATTTTTGCAACATCATCGGTTATGAAGTGTTTTGGTTGCGGGGAGGAGGGGCACACAGCCAAAGGCAAACCTATGGCTGTGTATTGCTGTCACACCGGAAAAGTATCAAACGCATCAGAATGACGTTATAACAGTTTATTGTTTAGCATTTATATAATTATAAAAATTGACACAATATTTTCACATTATTACGACATGCATACTTAATTTAACTTACTTAACTAATCTGTGTGTGTGTTTGTGTGTGTGTGTGTGTGAGTGTGGATGTGCGTGTGTGTGCGTGTGTATGTGCGTGTGTGTGTGTGTGTGTGTGTGTGTCTCTGTGTGTCTGTGTGTGTGTGTGTCGATGTGCGTGCGTGCATGTGTGTGTGTGTGTGTGTGTGTGTGTGTCTGTGTGTGTGTGTGTGTGTGTGTGTGTGTGTGTGTGTGTGTGTGTGTGTGTGTGTGTGTGTGTGCTAACAATAGCAGCAGAGAGAAAGAGTGATGAACTGAGTCAGACCTCAGACCCCTACTGGCTGTCCAAGGAACTGGTCCTCTGGTCTGGTTTCCTTAAGTATCTCTCCAATATAAAAACACTTATTCTCTTATTGAAACCAGTTAGAATGATCCAGAAATGAAGATTAAACATATTAATCCCCACAGTCAAACGAGAACATGCTAAGTTATTCCTTTCACTCCTGCATTCTTCTGGATCATAGAAGAGCGATCAATAGGTGGTCCAGAAAAGAGAGGATTATCAGCCTAGTATCTACGGTGATACCTAGTAACTAGTATCTAAGTTATTAACTCCTGGAAGATCAACCTAAAAGGTGAGCTCTACCTCTGGTTCAGTAGAGTAGGTTATTTGCTCTGTAACCGTGGAAACAACCCATATGTTCCATACAAAGAACAGAGAACAAAGGAGAGACCAAGCTTCTTTCCTCATTTGCATACAAACAACCTCGTCATCGGGTTGGATTTATAGTCGTATCATGGCCACTCAAACTCCATTTCCCATAACCCCTTGCGTCTCTTCTCTGCCACGTGTGCCACCAGGGCCCACAGTACCACAAAGAACCACAATCTACCATGTGTTCCACAAAGAACCACAATTTACCATGTGTTCCACAAAGAACCACAATCTACCATGTGTTCAACAAAGAACCACAATCTACCATGTGTTCCACAAAGAACCACAATCTACCATGTGTTCCACAAAGAACCACAATTTACCATGTGTTCCACAAAGAACCACAATCTACCACGTGTTCCACAAAGAACCACAATCTACCACGTGTTCCACAAAGAACCACAATCCACCATGTGTTCCACAAAGAACCACAATCTACCACGTGTTCCACAAAGAACCACAATCTACCACGTGTTCCACAAAGAACCACAATCTACCACGTGTTCCACAAAGAACCACAATCTACCATGTGTTCCACAAAGAACCACAATCTACCACGTGTTCCACAAAGATCCACAATCTACCACGTGTTCCACAAAGAACCACAATTTACCACGTGTTCCACAAAGAACCACAATCCACCATGTGTTCCACAAAGAACCACAATCCACCACGTGTTCCACAAAGAACCACAATCTACCACGTGTTCCACAAAGAACCACAATCTACCACGTGTTCCACAAAGAACCACAATCCACCATGTGTTCCACAAAGAACCACAATCTACCACGTGTTCCACAAAGAACCACAATCCACCATGTGTTCCACAAAGAACCACAATCTACCACGTGTTCCACAAAGAACCACAATCTACCACGTGTTCCACAAAAAACCACAATCCACCATGTGTTCCACAAAGAACCACAATCTACCACGTGTTCCACAAAGAACCACAATCTACCACGTGTTCCACAAAGAACCACAATCCACCATGTGTTCCACAAAGAACCACAATCCACCACGTGTTCCACAAAGAACCACAATCCACCACGTGTTCCACAAAGAACCACAATCCACCACGTGTTCCACAAAGAACCAAAATCCACCAGGTGTTCCACCAAGAACCACAATCTACCATGTGTTCTACAAATAACCACAATCTACCACGTGTTCCACAAAGAACCACAATCTACCACGTGTTCCACAAAGAACCACAATCTACTACGTCCATCCATCCATGTTCTCCCGCTTATCCGTAATCGGGTCGCGGAGGTAGCAGCTTCAGCAGGGGACTCCAAACTTCCCTCTCCCTGGCAACATCGACTAGCTCTGACTGGGGGATCCCGAGGCGTTCCCAGGCCAGTGTGGAGATGTAGTCACCCCACCTGTACCTCGGTCTGCCCGTGGTCTCTTCCCAGTTGGATGTGCCTGTAAAACCTCCCTCGGGAGGCGACCAGGAAAAATCCTTACTAGATGCCCGAACCACCTGGAACCAACTGGCTCCTTTCTACGCGAAGGAGCAGCGGCTCTACTCCGAGTCTATGAGTGATGGAGTAGCGTAGGGCTTGATATAAACATATAATACACATCTAATACTACATGAACTTAACAATGGTCCACCATCAAAGTGTGTCCGTTGGAACAGGCTCCCTGGTGCAGAACTAACTCTTTGAAGCCCTTGGTCAACACTCACTACTCACCTTAGAACGCTGTCCACCGCTTAGTTAGTCAAAGGCTGGTGTCCTTTGAACTGTCTATCTCCTCGTCGCGTCTCAAAGAGAGCAATCGTATTTCTCCGCGTCACGCCTTGCTGCTTGTAATACCTGTGCACCACTCCCTCTGGACTCTGAACTAGAAGACAGGTATTAAAATTAAAACAAAGATTAACTTTGACCATAGATACGCAATGTATTGATAGTCCTGATTATACATAGCAGGACATTTAGGAACCAAGACAGGTACATAAACCAAAGTAGTCTGGTTTCATCACAAATGATTACACTAAAATACATAACTGATTCATAATAGGCCCAGAGTTGAATATGGTTAAGGTATATGAAATTATAGAGTGTGTGTGTGTGTGTGTGTGTGTGTGTGTGTGTGTGTGTGTGTGTGTGTGTGTGTGTGTGTGTGTGTGTGTGTGTGTTTGTTTGTACAGGTGCGACTGACATGGGAGAGAGAGAGAGAGAGAGAGAGAGAGAGAGAGAGAGAGAGAGAGAGAGAGTCAAGTTAAAAACAATCTTTTAAAAACGTATTCAAGTGTTTATACAACAGTTTAAAGTGGTTCTAATGTTCCTATATGTGTATATATCTCTATCTCTATGAGTGATGGAGTAGCGTAGGGCTTGATATAAACATATAATACACATCTAACACTACATGAACTTAACAATGGTCCACTATCAAAGTGTGTCCGTTGGAACAGGCTCCCTGGTGCAGAACTAACTCTTTGAAGCCCTTGGTCAACACTCACTACTCACCTTAGAACGCTGTCCACCGCTTAGTTAGTCAAAGGCTGGTGTCCTTTGAACCGTCTCTCTCCACATCGAGTCCCAAAGAGAGCAATCGTCTTTCTCCGCGTCACGCCTTGCTGCTTGTAATACCTGTGCACCACTCCCTCTGGACTCTGAACTAGAAGACAGGTAATAAAATGAAAACAAAGATTAACTTTGACCATAGATATGCAATGTATTGATAGACCTGATTATACATAGCAGGACATTTAGGAACCAAGACAGGTACATAAACCAAAGTAGTCTGGTTTCATCACAAATGATTACACTAAAATACATAAATGATTCATAATAGGCCCAGACTTGAATATGGTTAAGGTATATGAAATTGTAGAGTGTGTGTGTGTGTGTGTGTGTGTGTGTGTGTGTGTGTGTGTGTGTGTGTGTGTGTGTGTGTGTGTGTGTGTGTGTGTCTTTGTGTGTACATGTGCGACTGACATGGGAGAGAGAGAGAGAGAAAGAGAGAGAGTTAGACAGATTAATATAGACAGAGATATATATAGAAATAGAGACCGGTAGACAGAGAGACAGAGAGAGAGAGTCAAGTTAAAGTCACTTCTCACCTTAGAACGCTGTCCACCGCTTAGTTGGTCAAAGGCTGGCGTCCTCTGAACCGTCTCTCTCCACATCGAGTCCCAAAGAGAGCAACCGTCTTTCTCCGCCCTGCGCCTTGCTGCTTGTGATACCTGTGCACCACTTGCTCTGGACTCTGAACTAGAAGATAAAATGAAAACAATGATTAACTTTTACCATAATTACGCAATATATTCATAGTCCTGATCAAACATGTGTGTGTGTGTGAGTGTTGGCTCACATATTCAGAGTCAACCCAAACCGCACAGGTTATCAGAATGTGTGGGTTAAGGCAAGAGTAATCAAGGGGGTGGTGTACAAGCAATTTAGAAAGATTAATAATAATATTATATAATATATATAGTAATATAATTGTGAGCCATTGAGTTTTTTAAATGATGTTAGTTCCCTCTTTTTCCAAATGCTGCAGTGTTTTTCCTTCTCTCTTCTTCTTTCCTGGTGCATGCTGGGATTTTCGGAGGGTGAAAGAGAGAGAGGAGCGAGACGTTTCTCGTTATATTTTCCGTTTATTTTTGTGTAATGGGTGTTTATTTAACATAGTTTATAGGTGGTAGTTTGATTTGCGTTACTTTTCGTGCTTTTGGGTGGTGTGTGTGGGGTGTTGCGTGGGCTTCTCCTGCCGGCGTC
>JANIIK010001651.1:0-30000 GCA_027704905.1 Muraenolepis orangiensis | reverse complement strand
ATATATATAAATACACACACACACATATATATAGAAATACACACATTTGTTTTGTTGTTCATAATATATTATTCTGTGTATCTTAACATTCTAAAAAGGGCTCTGATATGAGTTTCTAACACGGATCCTGGTTGGTATTCTGTTCATCAATACAAGGCCATCTATGGGGGAGAAAGCTGCTGAGAAAGTGATCATTATGATTATACCTGCTCCTCAATGACCCTTAACCCCTACCTGCTCCTCAATGACCCCTAACCCCTACCTGCTCCTCAATGACTTCTGACCCCTACCTGCTCCTCAATGACTTCTGACCCCTACCTGCTCCTCAATGACTTCTGACCCCTACCTGCTCCTCAATGACCCCTAACCCCTACCTGCTCCTCAATGACCCTTAACCCCTACCTGCTCCTCAATGACTTCTGACCCCTACCTGCTCCTCAATGACCCCTAACCCCTACCTGCTCCTCAATGACCCTTAACCCCTACCTGCTCCTCAATGACTTCTGACCCCTACCTGCTCCTCAATGACCTCTAACCCCTACCTGCTCCTCAATGACCTCTAACCCCTACCTTCTCCTCAATGACCCCTAACCCCTACCTGCTCCTTAATGACCTCTGACCCCTACCTGCTCCTTAATGACCTCTGACCCCTACCTGCTCCTCAATGACTTCTGACCCCTACCTGCTCCTCAATGACCCCTAACCCCTACCTGCTCCTCAATGACCCTTAACCCCTACCTGCTCCTCAATGACTTCTGACCCCTACCTGCTCCTCAATGACCCTAACCCCTACCTGCTCCTCAATGACCCTTAACCCCTACCTGCTCCTCAATGACCTCTGACCCCTACCTGCTCCTCAATGACCTCTGACCCCTACCTGCTCCTTAATGACCTCTGACCCCTACCTGCTCCTCAATGACCTCTGACCCCTACCTGCTCCTCAATGACCTCTGACCCCTACCTGCTCCTCAATGACCTCTGACCCCTACCTGCTCCTCAATGACCTCTGACCCCTACCTGCTCCTCAATGACCTCTGACCCCTACCTGCTCCTTAATGACCTCTGACCCCTACCTGCTCCTTAATGACCTCTGACCCCTACCTGCTCCTTCATTCAAGGTTCAAGATTCAAGATTGTTATTTTCCATATGCAACAAGTAGAATGGAACGCTTAGTCCCCGTTCCCTCCTGCAGTTTGAGTTCATACCACAATTTAACACAATACACTATACTGTGTGCTCTACTTACACTGCACTGTAACAAGACTGTACACAATTAAAATGACAATAAAAATGACAATAAAGTCACTATAAAGTGTGTGTTGAATGATGCAAAAAAAGCTAACCAAACACGCAGTAGCAGAGCATGAACTGACATTAGTTCCTAGACCTCAAGAAACAACAAACACTGAGGCGTATCGGTGGCACACGTACAACTCAACTGGATGACATCGTGACATATTTGAACAATTGTAATATTACATGAAATAAAGTATGGATTTATTGAACTGAACCATCAAATGAACTATGTTAGTACCTTTAAATAAGGCGACTTTATTACGTCATTTACACATAAAGAACAACATCAGACACAAACCTATTGAACTGAAGCCCTAATGAGAGATGAATTCATGTAAAGAACAACATCAGACACAAACCTATTGAACTGAAGCCCTAACTAGAGATGTGTTCCTCAGTAAGAGGAAGAGAAGCCAGTGGTCAGTGAGGACTCCAGCCAGCCTTTAGAGCAGGGCTCCATCGCTCACCACGTGTTGACCTGAGGACCACATGGATGTGGACTCGGTTCAGTCGGTAGAACATCAATGTTGTTCATCAAAGGGAGCTCCGTGTGAGCTGGCGGATTACAACTGTTGGCTTGTGTTGCTTTCTTACTCTAGAAGAGACTTGGGGTGCAGGTGAGGGGCGTGGCCACCGGGGGGCGCTGTGTGTGTGTGTGTGTGTGTGTGTGTGTGTGTGTGTGTGTGAGATAAGAGCAGTAGGCAGAGAGATAGAGAGAGAGAGAGAGAGAGTGGTGTGTGTGTGTGTGTGTGTGTGTGTGTGTGTGTGTGTGGTGTGTGTGTGTGTGTGTGTGTGTGTGTGTGTGTGTGTGTGTGTGTGTGTGTGTGTGTGTGTGTGTGTGTGTGTGTGTGTGTGTGTGTGTGTGTGTGTGTGCGTGCGTGCGTGCGTGCGTGTGTGTGTGTACATTATTCAATACATTGTTATTCATTGTGTGTTCCTAAGGATCTCAAGTGTGTGTGTATGTGAGAGAGAGATAAGAGCAGTAGGCAGTAAGAGCAGCACGCAGAGAAAGATAGAGAGAGAGAGTGTGTGTGTGTGTGTGTGTGTGTGTGTGTGTTCATGTGAGTCAACTCGATAAATAAGTATGACGTGTCTTTTGGTGTCTTAGGCAACAAAGCGCTGAGTTAAACAACCCCCATCACAGCCTTTGTCTCTCTCTCTCTCTCTCTCTCTCTTTACATTACACTTTAACACTTAAATAGGTTGTTTTCTAACTTGATTCAACAATGTGTTCTAGGAATGGCCTCTGCTAAATCTTCCTGGTCTGAGGAGAACTTTTCCTGTTTCGTCTGTCTGGATGTGTTCAAGAGTCCAGTTTCCACACCATGTGGACACAACTTCTGTAGAGCCTGTATCACCACGTTCTGGGAGGACCAGGTCCAGTTCAAATGTCCTCTTTGCAACGAGCTGTTCCACACAAGACCCGATCTACGGGTCAATACCCTCTTATCGGAGATGGTGGACGAGTTTAGACGGTCCGTACCGGTCAAAGAGCAGCCTTGTGTTGAACCAGGAGAAGAGGGGGACCACAGGTCCCATCCTGTTGTACGTCTGAAGGAGGAATATGAGCTGAAGAAGGCCCAGCTGGGGAAGATAGACTCATGCATAGGGACCTTGAGGAGATCCCTGGATCAGCTGAAGGAGACACTGGACATGGAGATGAAGAAGATGTCTGACCTGAGGTCGACTCTAAAGAAGTGTAAGTGTCTGTTTAGTTTGAGTCATCACAACAACACACTAACTCCTCAGATTGAAAGTCCATCCACACAGCAGGAGGTGACGTCCTACTGGGAATGAACATGATGGTGGACATCATGTATCTTATCAATATATTAATATATTGATAAGATACATGATGGTGGACATCATGTATCTTATCAATATAATAATATATTGATAACATGGATGATGTCCACCATCATGTATGTTATCAAAATATTAATATATTCATAATATACATGGTGGACATCATGTATCTTATCAATATATTAATATAACTCTTTATTTAATAATTATTTAATTTAAAATCATTTAATAATATATATTTATATTTAATAATATATATATTAATATATAAACTAGATATATTAATATAGAATACTACATCTATTCATGATACTTGTATGTGTATTTTATATGTAGTATTTCTGTGTAGACTCATCATGTCTTTGGTTCTCTCTCCCATCAGATGAGTGTGAACTCACACTGGACCCAAACACAGCCCACAGAGGACTCTCTCTGTCTGAGGACAACAGGAAGGTGACGAGGGTTAGAGAGGAGGAGTCGTATCCTGATCACCTGGAGAGATTTGACTCCTATCCCCAGGTGTTGTGTAGAGAGGGTCTGACTGACCGCTGTTACTGGGAGGTGGAGATGGAGAGGAAAGGAGGAGGTGTTGGTATAGGAGTGACATACAGAGGAATCACTAGGAGAGGAGGGGTGATGACAGCTGGCTTGGATTCAACAACAAGTCCTGGAGTCTTGATTGTTATGATGATCGTTACTCTGTCTGGTACAACGGTAGTGAAACAGCCATAGTCTCCCCCCCTCTAACAGAGTAGGAGTGTATGTGGACCGACCTGCTGGCTCTCTGTCCTTCTACAGAGTGTCCCCAGATGGAGGAGGGTCCTCAGACACACTGACACTCATCCACACCTTCCAGTCCACATTCACCCAGGAGGACCTCCTCCCTGCGTTTGGGTTATGGGGGTTATGGTTCCTCAGTGTCTCTGTGTCGCTTGTAGCAACACACATTGACACACACACACACAACACAAACAAACAAACAAACAAACAAACAAACGCACACATATACAGTATTCAGACACACACACTCAAATATATAGAAGTACACACACACATATATACAGTATAAAAACACACACACACAAAGTATAAAGAAGTACACACACACACACATAAAAAAAGGGTTTTGGAATTAAGCCCTATATAAAAGCATCCATTACCACACACACACATATATATATAATAAATACACACACATATATAGAAATACACACACACACACATATATATAAATAAATACACACACATATATATAAATACACACACACACATATATATAGAAATACACACATTTGTTTTGTTGTTCATAATATATTATTCTGTGTATCTTAACATTCTAAAAAGGGCTCTGATATGAGTTTGTAACACGGATCCTGGTTGGTATTCTGTTCATCAATACAAGGCCATCTATGGGGGAGAAAGCTGCTGAGAAAGTGATCATTATGATTATACCTGCTCCTCAATGACCCTTAACCCCTACCTGCTCCTCAATGACTTCTGACCCCTACCTGCTCCTCAATGACCTCTAACCCCTACCTGCTCCTCAATGACCCCTAACCCCTACCTGCTCCTTAATGACCTCTGACCCCCACCTGTCCCCTAATTACCTCTGAACATTACCTGCTCCTTAATGACCCCTAACCCTACCTGCTCCTTAATGAACCCTAACCCCTACCTGCTCCTTAATGACCCCTAACCCCTACCTGCTCCTTAATGACCCTAACCCCTACCTGCTCCTTAATGACCCTAACCCCTACCTGCTCCTTAATGACCCATAACCCCTACCTGCTCCTTAATGACCCCTAACCCCTACCTGCTCCTTAATGACCTCTGACTCCTACCTTCTCCTTCATTCAAGATTCAAGATTTTTATTTGCCATATGCAACAAGTAGAATTGAATGCTTACTCCCCATTCCCTCCTGCAGTTAGAGTTTATACTACAATTTAACACAATATACTATACTATGTACTATACTTACACTGTACTATAACAAAACTGTACACAATTAAAATTACAATAAAAATGACAAAAGTTACTGATGAGAGTGTGTGTTGAATTGTGCAGAAAAAGCATTTCAAAAGCATTTTAAAGTGCCAGTAGTGCAGCAGCATCATGAATTCAGTGCAGAACAGTGCAGTAACTGTAATGAGTCCAGCAAAGTATGACAGTGTAATGTTAATGACAATGTTATGATAGTGGCAGCACTCCTAGCAGTTCAGTAGGTCACTGCCTGTGGATAAAACTATCCTTGAACCTGGTAGTCGTTGTACGGATTCTGCGGAACCGACGACCGGACGGTAGGGGGGAGAAGAGATGGAGCCCAGGGTGGTTGGGAACCTCGCAGGCATAACAGGTATAACAGGCAACTGTAAACACATTCAACCGCCCTCTTTAAGATGAATCCAGTGACAAACTGAATATGCTCTGTGGGGTTAAGTTAACGTTACATTTGGTTATGGATGAGAGAAGTGGGAAAAGCTGTGACTCCTGTAAACGCTTAACGTTAGTAGTGTCCAACTCAACAGCGTACTGACCAGCAGTAGTGTCCTTTATCCTGACTCTGGTGAAGACTAATCTAAAGTCAATGATTAGAACGACTTATTGTTAGAAAAGTAAAAACTAAATAACGGTACAACTGCATCTGATCGTACGTCTGTTACATTTTAAATTGTTTGTATTTTTCAGTAATACGATATTGACAAGAAGACAGCTAGAGGTGGTAAACGCCTAATAAGATGGCTCCAGAGGGAGAGATTGTTGGTGAGGGAAAAACGATGCCCTGTGTGCAACTACAGAATGAAATTAAAACAAACCAACACGACCAAGGATGTGTCAGGGCAGGGTAGAGGTATAGGACCCGAAAGCAGAGTGACAGAAGCCAGGTAGAACAGGTGTTTAATGATCGGCGCACACGCCGATTAACGCCAGCAAAAGGCAAAAGGTACAGACAGGGCAAATCCAAAAAGGTGGTCAAGGCAAGCAGAGGTCGTCAACAGGACGTCGAGGGTTGAGGCAGAGGTACAAAAAAGGTACAAAACAGGCTAAAACAAGGTCGTTCTCCAGGTGAGGGTCAAAGCACGGAGGATCAATAGACAGAACACAATGAACCTAACTCGATTCGAACGTGAGGCTTTCGGAAAAATCTGTGTGATAATCCAGCATTGAGTAACACAACAGACATGGCTTGAATACAGCTTGGTCAATGAGGAGCGATTGACAACAGGTGAGTTCAGTGTCAAACGGCTGACAAGGAAAACACGGAGTGGCATTTCGGAACGGAGTCCGGTGACATCGCGGATCCAGGATCCGCGGAGATCCAGGACTAGGAGCGGAAAGAGCTGGGTTGGACCGTGACAAAAATGTACCTATTCTACTGAGTACATGTACTGAGAATATACCTATTATACTGAGTAAAGGTACTAACAATGTACCTATTATACTGACTACATGTACTGAGAATGTACCTATTATACCAAGTACAAGTACTGACAATGTACCTATTATACTGAGTACAAGTACTGACAATGTACCTATTATACTGAGTACAAGTTCTGACAATGTACCTATTATACTGAGTAAAAGTACTGACAATGTACCTATTATAAAGCATGTACTGAGTACTTCCTGTACTCACTACAGACTACAGTATATTAGTCTTCTTCCTGCTGTAATAAAGTGATATATGATGATATATTAGTGATATATATTGATGATATATCACAGATCAGAGTTGACTACAGAATCTTAGTCTTCTTCCTGCTGTAATAAAGTGATATATGATGATATATTAGTGATATATATTGATGATACATCACAGATCAGAGTTGACTACAGTATCTTAGTCTTCTTCCTGCTGTAATAAAGTGATATATGATGATATATTAGTGATATATATTGATGATACATCACAGATCAGAGTTGACTACAGTATCTCTGACTCGGTATCAAAGCATGATGAACCAGTTGGTCCAGTTCCTCTCCCAGTTCAGTTCCTTTCAGACTAACCTCTTCTAGGCTGTTGTTCCATGACTTCACTCAGTCATGAACTATAATAACCTTATTAAAATATGAACCATAGACAGAGAGCTCTGATGACTAGAAGCTCAGACACACACAGTCTCTGACGATACTTGAACGTCAATCAATATAGACTATTGATTACTGATTACTTCTTTGAAATGGTTCACAGTCTTGTTGGGTTGTTCTTGTGTTGTTTCCTGGTTCGTTTTTCGGGTTGCACACACACACACACCAGTGTGATCATTCTAGAGTCAAATCAGCGCATACCCATCAACAGTCTGAATATGCCCAAGCAATGGTGTGGAGGCCCAAGCCTCCACACCACTGTATGAACCTGCCTACATGTTGGACATGCCGGGGATTGAACCCACGGCCTCATCCATGAGAAGCATGCGCTCTACCACTGAGCTACATCCCCTTTCACCGTAGATGGCTTCTTATCTCTAGAAGCACAACTTATCACACAGTATCAAATTGGAGATATCGTTGCATTTTGTGATTGTCTTTGGATATGATGATGAATCCAGTGAACTGATCACATCTTGGAGATGAGCATAAGTCAACAATCTTAGGCTCAAAGGATAGGCTGTAGTCTAACCAATCGTTGTGGGCAGGTTTCTCACGTGCGCGGGGAAAGACCCCAATGGATTTCTAGTCCATCCTCCTTTTTTTTAAAATATTTTATTATCAAAAATATTGTCCCATATATATTTACAACAGCAACACTTAACCCACAACAACCCCCCAGCCCCCTCTCTCACGCACGTCCATGGGGGCTATTTAGACACAGGGGAAAGGGAGAAGGGAGAGACAACACAGAGAACTAACACAACTCACAACACACAGTACATTACATTACATTACGCTCATTTAGCAGACGCTTTGATCCAAAGCCACTTACAGTAGTGTGCTTCAACAAAGGAAGGGAAGAGAACAACTCGTCACCAAGAAGTCAAAAGTGCATTTCATTTCTAACAAGTCTCCAATAACTGAACCAGGGCTCAGGTAGAAGGACAATCATTCAGGGAAAAGTGTAAGGGAAAAAGTAAAATAAGTTGGCAAACAATATGCAACAATATCTAGAACAATATCTACCTATCTATAATATGTAATCTACTTTTGACTGACTGAATTGACGCTACGAGGAAGGATCCGGGAAGTGTGTCCTGAAGAGATGGGTTTTCAGCCTGCGGCGGAAGACGGGGAGTGACTCTGCAGTCGTGACCTCCGTGGCTCCGAGCTTCCCTCCCTCCTGGATATACACCACAAGTGGTGCGTGGCCAAGGCCACACGCATCATAACAGACAAGACCACCCAGCCCCAACTGTACTCACTGTTACCGTCAGGCAGGCCGTACCGCAGTATCAAGTGCTGTAGAAATAGACTCAGAGACAGCTTCCACAGTCAGGCCACCAGGCTGCTGAACAAGGGCGGATAGCATATAACAATGTATATTTTCTTACATTGATTTATATATATATATATATATATATGCTCTTTTTTGTGCTAATATATTGCATTTCATATATGCACTTTTATATTTTTATATATTTAACTTTATACAGTTACTTATTTTTTTATTTTATTATTTATATTTTTATAACTGCTGTCTGTCGTCGGGTATTGCACATAAGATTTTCACCCATTGCTTATACTTGTATAACTTTGACTTTAACCATACTGTGCGTTGTGTTATCCTTGTAGTAGTAGATAGCGTGTTGTTAATGCACTTTATGTCGCTACGCAGGCATCCTAGTAGTTGAGACGATTTACTGAGACTTGAACTTGGATCACTGGATTCAGAGTGCTAACCATTACACCATGGAACCCTTTAGGTTAACATGGAACCCTTTGGTTTACATAGCAATAATAAAATAACTTCATTGTCACCATTAATTTTACTTGGAGAACAGTGAACTGCAAGGTCGACACTCAAACTTTGGTGAATTCATGGTTTCAATAATCAATTGAATTTTTCTTTAGACTGAGAAGCATTGGTTGTATAGTGGTGGGAATAGCTGCCTTCCAATGGCATTCTGACATTGTAACAAAGAGTTGAACCGATGAGGATGGGATACAAACCCACACGTCTAGAGCACAATGGATTAGCAGACCATCGCCTAAACCACCAACCACCTCATCTATCCAGAGTTTGCAGATCTGTGCACAATATTCGATACTGTACACATATCAATTGCATGTTTCTTTACAAAGAGAAGCATTGGTGTTATAGAGGTGAGCATAGCTGCCTTCCAAGCAGCTGACCTGGGTTTGATTCCCGGCCAATGCATAGACCCTTTGGTTTAAATAGCAATTAATTAAATAACTTCATAGTAAGAATTTTTATAACTTTGAGACCAGTGATCTGCAAAGTTTTTCCAATTTTTATAACTTTGAGAACAGTGATCTGCAAAGTTTTTCCAATTTTTATAACTTTGATACCAATGATCTGCAAAGTTGACACTGAAACTTGGGAGATTTCATGATATCAATTGCATTTGTCTGTACAATGAGTAGCATTGGTGGTATAGAGGTGAGCATAGCTGCCTTCCAAGCAGTTGACCTTGGTTTGATTCTGGCCAATGCATAGCCACCTTGGTTTACATAGCAATTAATAAAATACCTTCATTGTCTCTGTTTATTTTACTTGGAGACCAGTGAACTGCTTGGTTGACACTGAAACTTTATTGAATTCATGGTTTCAATTATCAATGAGAAGCATTGGTTGTATAGTGGTGAGAATAGCTGCCTTCCAAGTTAATGTCATTCTGACATTGTACAAAAGACTCGAACCGACCAGGATGGGATTCGAACACACGCCTGTAGAGCACAATGGATTAGCAGACCATCGCCTGTACCACTCGGCCACCTCATCTCTCCAGAGTTTACAGATCTGTGCACAATATTCGATACTGTATTGAATGTTCTCTGGAAAACACACTTTCACCACTGAAAAACACTTCCGTTATTGATAAATAGCCACAGCAAATAAGGTTCCACCGAGACTTGAACTCAGATCACTGGATTCAGAGTCCAGAGTGCTAACCATTACACCATGGAACCCTTTGGTTTACATAGTAATTAATAAAATAGAGTTTGCAGATCTGCGCACAATATTCGATACTGTATTGAATGTGCTCTGGAAAACACCCTTTCACCACTGAAAAACTGTTCAGTTATTCAATTATCAATTTCATTTTTCTTCGACCCTGAAACTTAATTGAATTCATGGTTTAAATTATCAATTGCATTGGTCTGTAAGCAGTTGACCCGGGTTCGATTCCTGGCCAATGCATAGACACTTTGGTTTAAATAACAATTAATAAAATAACTTTATAGTAACCATAATTATAACTTGGAGAACAGTGATCTGCAAAGTTGACAATGAAACTTGGGTGAATTCATGATTTAAATGATCAGTCGCATTGGTCTGTACAATGAGAAGCATTGGTGTTATAGTGGTGAACATAGCTGCCTTCCAAGCAGTTAACCTGTGTTCGATTCCCAGCCAATGCATTGATGTATGTTTACTTAACCTTCATAATGTAATATCCGACTCTAAAGGATTCTAATGTAATTGGATCAATTCCTATGCTGAAGATTTTACACATCAAATTTCAAACAGTCATACTGAGCTCTAACAATGACCTGAACCGATGAGGATGGGATTCAAACCCACACATGCAGAGCACAATGGAGCACAATGTACTTGTAAGTCACTTTTTTAATAAAAGCTTCTGCTAAATGCGCTTAATCTAAATGTAGAGAGAGATAGAGAGAGATTTCCTACATATTCCTATACCAATAAAACACAATTGTTACAACACAATACACTTAGGTAGCGACTATACATCATTAATATACATATTTTTCATTGATCTTGTAATTCTATGTTCCTGCACACAGTGTGTGCAGGAACATACACACCTGGGTGTGTATGTGACAAATACTAATCTAGAATCTTGAAAAACAATGGACTTTTCACTCACTTTTAACCTTTTACAAATCATATGTACTTGTTGTCATATAAATAACAAGTTGACAGGTAAACATGCTTCTCAGATTCTTTTTTTTTCTGGAAGACCATTTATCCAATTTGAACTTTAAATAACAACAATTGAAAAAATACACTTAAAAAATACACAAACTGACACTGACACAACATCTTAAAGACAATACTGCAGGGTTTATTGCTTGTCTTTCCACTCTGTGATGGTTTGTCCAGATGCTGGACAGTACCACTTTCCCTTAGACCGGGTATGACCAGTGGTTTTACTTTTGGATTGACCACATCATTTACACAGATAATGATAATTCTGTTTGCAGTGCTGCTTTTCTGGTGGCTTTCCTCTTTCCACACACTCCTGGTCGTCACGCGCTGCCTTTCGCTGTCTCCATTCACGGTGACCATTTGACGATGCTGTCGCCGTTGCCGTTGGTGTTGCCACTGGAGATGCTGATGGTTGCTGAGAGGGAGGGGGTGGAGGCTGCGAGGACCAGCCAGGGAATGGGGCGGGTGGTAGATGACCCTGCCCGTACGAGGACCAGGGAGGAGGAGATGGGGCGGGTGGTAGATGACCCTGCCCGTACGAGGACCAGGAAGGAGGAGATGGGGATGGTGGTAGATGACCCTGCCCGTACGAGGACCAGGGAGGAGGAGATGGGGCGGGTGGTAGATGACCCTGCCCGTACGAGGACCAGGGAGGAGGAGATGGGCGGGTGGTAGATGACCCTGCCCGTACGAGGACTAGGGAGGAGGAGATGGGGCTGGTGGTAGATGACCCTGTCCGTACGAGGACCAGGGAGGAGGAGATGGGGCGGGTGGTAGATGACCCTGCCCGTACGAGGACCAGGTAGGAGGAGATGGGGCGGGTGGTAGATGACCCTGCCCGTACGAGGACCAGGGAGGAGGAGATGGGGCTGGTGGTAGATGACCCTGCCAGTATGAGGACCAGGGAGGAGATGGGGCGGGTGGTAGATGACCCTGCCCGTACGAGGACCAGGGAGGAGGAGATGAGGCTGGTGGCTGATCACTCTGTCCGTACGACCACGTACCATCCACCGTACCGTTATTTAGTTTTTACTTTTCTAACAATAAGTCGTTCTAATCATTGACTTTAGATTAGTCTTCACCAGAGTCAGGATAAAGGACACTACTGCTGGTCAGTACGCTGTTGAGTTGGACACTACTAACGTTAAGCGTTTACAGGAGTCACAGCTTTTCCTACTTCTCTCATCCATAACCAAATGTAACGTTAACTTAACCCCACAGAGCATATTCAGTTTGTCACTGGATTCATCTTAAAGAGGGCGGTTGAATGTGTTTACAGTTGCCTGTTATACCTGTTATGCCTGCGAGGTTCCCAACCACCCTGGGCTCCATCTCTTCTCCCCCCTACCGTCCGGTCGTCGGTTCTGCAGCATCCGTACAACGACTACCAGGTTCAAGGATAGTTTGATCCACAGGCAGTGACCTACTGAACTGCTAGGAGTGCTGCCACTATCATAACATTGTCTTTAACATTATACTGTCATACTTTGCTGGACTCATTACAGTTACTGCACTGTTCTGCACTGAATTCATGATGCTGCTGCACTACTGGCACTTTAAAATGCTTTTTAAATGCTTTTCTGCACAATTCAACACACACTCCATCAGTCAATTTATAGTAATTTTTATTATTTTAATTGTGTACAGTCTTGTTACAGTACAGTGTAAGTATAGTACATAGTATAGTATATTGTGTTAAATTGTAGTATAAATTCAAACTGCAGGAGGGAATGGGGAGTAAGCATTCAATTCTACTTGCATATGGAAAATAAAAATCTTGAATCTTGAATGAAGAAGTAGGTAGGGGTCAGAGTTCATTAAGGAGCAGGTAGGGGTTAGGGGTCATTAAGGAGCAGGTAGGGGTCAGAGGTCATTAAGGAGCAGGTAGGGGTCAGAGGTCATTAAGGAGCAGGTAGGGGTTAGAGGTCATTGAGGAGGAGGTAGGGGTCAGAGGTCATTAGGGGAATGTAGGGGTCAGCAGTCATTAAGGAGCAGGTAGGGGTAAGGGGCCATTAAGGAGCAGGTAGAGGTCAGAGGTCATTAAGGAGCAGGTAGGGGTTAGGGGTCATTAAGGAGCAGGTAGGGGTCAGAGGTCATTAAGGAGCAGGTACGGGTTAGGGTTTATTAAGAAGCAGGTAGGGGTTAGGTTTCATTAAGGAGCAGGTAGGGGTTAGAGGTCATTAAGGAGCAGGTACGGGTTAGAGGTCATTAATGTGCAGGTAGGGGTTAGGGGTCATTAAGGAGCAGGTACGGGTTAGAGGTCATTAATGAGCAGGTAGGGGTTAGGGGTCATTAAGGAGCAGATAGGGGTCAGAGTTCGTTAAGGAGCAGGTAAGGGTTAGGGGTCATTAAGGAGCAGGTAGGATTAGAGGTCATTAAGGAGCAGGTAGGGGTTAGAGGTCATTAAGGAGCAGGTAGGGGTCAGAGGTCATTAAGGAGCAGGTAGGGGTCAGAGGTCATTAAGGAGCAGGTAGGGGTCAGAGGTCATTAAGGAGCAGGTAGGGGTCAGAGGTCATTAAGGAGCAGGTAGGGGTCAGAGGTCATTAAGGAGCAGGTAGGGTTAGGGTATAATAAGTCCCTTATCAGCTCCCAGCACAAGGAAATCAATATTCACAAATATTGATCTCAATATTATGGATGAACAGAATATCAATCAGGATCCGTGTTAGAAACTCATATCAGAGCCTTTTAGAACGAAAAATACACAGAATATCATAGAGGGTGGTTCTATATGTGTGTGTGTGTATTTCTATATGTGTGTGTGTGCATTTCTATATCTGTGTGTGTGTGTGTGTGTATTTCTAAATGTGTGTGTGTGTGTGAGTGAGTGTGTGTGTATATGTGTGTTTATGTGTGTTTATGTATGTAATTTATATATGTGTGTGTGTATGTGATTAAGTGCGTGTGTGCTTGTGTATGTGTGTATTTCTATATAGTTTGTGTGTGTGTGTGTGGGTATACTGTATGTGTGTGTGCGCGCGTGTGCGCATGTGTGTGTTCTATGTGTGTGCTGTGTGTGTGTTGCTACAAGCGACACAGAGACACTGAGGAACCAAGACCCCATAACTCAAACCCAGGGAGGAGGTCCTCCTGGATGAATGTGGACTGGAAGGTGTGGATGAGTGTCAGTGTGTCTGAGGACCCTCCTCCATCTGGGGACACTCTGTAGAAGGAGAGAGAGCCAGCAGGTCGGTCCACATACACTCCTACTCTGTTAGAGGGGGGGAGATCTATGGCTGTTTCTCTACCGTTGTAACAGACAGAGTAACCATGATCATAACAATAAAGACTCCAGGACTTGTTGTTGAATCCAAGCAAGCTGTCATCATCCCCTCCTCTCCTAGTGATTCCTCTGTATGTCACTCCTATACAACAACACCTCCTCCTTTCCTCACCATCTCTACCTCCCAGTAACAGCGGTCAGTCAGACCCTCTCTACACAACACCTGGTGAACGTAGTCAAATCTCTCCAGGTGATCAGGATACGACTCCTCCTCTCTAACCATCGTCACCTTCCTGTTGTCCTCAGACAGAGAGAGTCCTCTGTGGGCTGTGTTTGGGTCCAGTGTGAGTTCACACTCATCTGATGGGAGAGAGAATCAAAGACATGATGAGTCTACACAGAAATACTACATATAAAATACACATACAAGTATCATGAATAAATATTCTATATTAATATATCTAGATTATATATTAATATATATATTATTAAATATAAATATATATTATTAAATGATTTTAAATTAAATAATTATTAAATAAAGAGTTATATTAATATCTTGATAAGATACATGATGTCCACCATGTATATTATGAATATATTAATATTTTGATAACATACATGATGGTGGACATCATCCATGTTATCAATATATTATTATATTGATAAGATACATGATGTCCACCATCATGTTCATTCCCAGTAGGACGTCACCTGCTGTGTGGATGGACTTTCAATCTGAGGAGTTAGTGTGTTGTTGTGATGACTCAAACTAAACAGACACTTACACTTCTTTAGAGTCGACATCAGGTCAGACATCTTCTTCATCTCCATGTCCAGTGTCTCCTTCAGCTGATCCAGGGATCTCCTCAAGGTCCCTATGCATGAGTCTATCTTCCCCAGCTGGGCCTTCTTCAGCTCATATTCCTCCTTCAGACGTACAACAGTATGGGACCTATGGTCCCCCTCTTCTCCTGGTTCAACACAAGGCTGATCTTTGGTCGGTACGGACCATCTAAACTCGTCCACCATCTCCGATAAGAGGGTATTGACCCGTAGATCGGGTCTTGTGTGGAACTGCTCGTTGCAAAGAGGACATTTGAAGTGGACCTTGTCCTCCCAGAACGTGGTGATACAGGCTCTACAGAAGTTGTGTCCACATGGTGTGGAAACTGGACTCTTGAACACATCCAGACAGACGAAACAGGAAAAGTTCTCCTCAGACCAGGAAGATTTAGCAGAGGCCATTCCTAGAACACATTGTTGAATCAAGTTAGAAAACAACATTTTTTTTTAAATGTATTAAAGTGTACTGTAAAGAGAGAGAGAGAGAGAGAGAGAGGTACTACTACTACTAATACAATTACTACTACTAAAACTAATACTATAACAACTACTACTACTACTACTCAACTACTACTAAAAATACTTATTCTACTACTATTCCATTACTACTATTAAAACTACTACTACTAATTGTAAAACTATTACTATTACTACTACTACTACTACTCCACTACTACTACTACGGTCCACTACTTATACTACTACTAACACTACTAATATTAATACTACTACTCCTACTCACAGCTACTACTACTACTACTACTTCTACTATTACAACTACTACTACTAACACTACTGATACTACCACTACAACTACTCAACCACTACTACAAATACTTATTATATTACTACAACTACTAATTACTACTTATAATACTACTAATACAACTAACTACTAATACTACTACTAATAATACTACTACTACAACTCATACTACTACTACTACTACTACTACCATCCATTACTTCTACTACTACTACTACTCCACTACCACTACTAATACAACAACTAATAATACTACTACACCTACTACTACTATATATACTAATGACTACTACTACTACTACTACTACTCCACTACTACTACTACTATTACAACTACTACTATTACAACTACTACTACTACTACAATCCACTACTACCTCTACTACTATTACTACTACTACTACTACTACTACTCGAATTATACTACTACCACTAAAAAAAACGATCTTTTAAAAACGTATTAAAGTGTTTAGACAACAGTTTAAAGTGGTTCTAATGTCCCTATATGTGTATATATCTCTATCTATATGAGTGATGGAGTAGCGTAGGGCTTGATATAAACATATAATACACATCTAACACTACATGAACTTAACAATGATCCACCATCAAAGTGTGTCCGTTGGAACAGGCTCCCTGCAGCAGAACTAACTCTTTGAAGCCCTTGGTCAACACTCACTACTCACCTTAGAACGCTGTCCACCGCTTAGTTGGACAAAGGCTGGTGTCCTTTCAACTGTTCTCTCCTCGTCGCGTCTCAAAGAGGAACTGTTATCTCCGCGTCACGTCTTGCCTTTTATGCTCCGCTAAGCTTTGTGACGTCATGGGGGGCGGGGCCACGCGATGACGTCACTTCCGAGCAAACGTAGATGTGTATTATATGTTTATATCAAGCCCTACGCTACTCCATCACTCATATAGATAGAGATATATATACACATATAGGAACATTACAACCACTTTAAACTGTTGTCTAAACACTTTAATACGTTTTTAAAAGATCGTTTTTTTTAGTAGTAGTGGTAGTAGTACAATATAGATGGGATTATATACACATATAGTAACATTACAACCACTTTAAACTGTTGTTTAAACACTTTAATACGTTTTTAAAAGATCGTTTTTTTAGTAGTAGTGGTAGTCAGTGTTGGGGGTAACGCGTTACAAAAGTAACGCAATTACAGTAATGTATTACTATTTGCTGTAACGCAGTAATATAACGCATTACTAATACATTTTCGGTAATATTTTACTCGTTACAATCTAAGTAACGCGCGTTACAACGCATTTTAACCCGTTTAGCTGTTGTTTTTTAAAGAATTCACCAACACCGCGAGACATCCCGACAACAGAAAAAAGCCGGGACTCGGGAGCAAGCGCGATTTCCTGTTGTTTTTTTTTTCTCTCCTGTTGAGGCTGATGATGACAACAGACAAGGCGCAGCCGGACTCTACGTTTGCGCGATGGACATTCGCCCATTATTTTCAGTTCCTCAAAGAGAAGGAGAAGAACATCATTGTAAAATGCAACCTGTGTGCGACACCGAGGGAACTCTCGACGTCAAAAAATAGCACCAGTAACTTAAAGAAACACCTGGACCGGTGCCACGCTAACACTAAGCTGAAAGAGAGGGATGCACCTGCGGAGAAGAGAAAGAAAAAAGAGGACGAACATACGGGACAGACAAAGCAACAAAAGTTAAGTTTCTCTCGGTCTGCCATGGTTCTTGAAGCCAGAGAAGTGAGGAGACTGGTGGCAGAATTTATTGTGGAAGACATGCACTCCCTATCAACGGTAGAATCGCCAGCGTTCAGAAAGCTTGTCAGCAAAATCCCCGTGAGCAGCAACGACAAGGTAAGCTAACGTTGTCATAGAGAGTGGGCCATGCGGCCATGTATCTACCTTGTTATCATTTTAAATAACAACCTAAATAGCGAGTCCGTGCTGTTGAGGAGAAGTGAATCTCTCATGTTTTTTATTTTTTTATTTATTTTTTTATTTTACGGATATGCGAATATAGTCTGACCAATTTAAAAACAGCATGAGTTTAACATCTAGCTATCTTCTTAATTTTTCAGCATGTACTGCCTGACAGAAAAACATTCGCCAAAGATTTGGACAAGGCATATGCTGTCATGGAGAAGGAGCTGAAGAAAATACTCGAAGCCCAGCAGTATGTGTCAACAACAGCAGACATATGGAGTGCCAACAACAAAAGTTTTATGGGGGTCACCGTGCACTGGATTGATGCAGATACCTTGGCACGAAAGAAGGCTGCAATAGCTTGTAAAAGATTTAGGGGTAGACACACATATGATGCAATTGCAACAGAGCTAGAAGACATTTTTTCTCAGTATGGACTGACATACAATAAAGTGACTGCATGTGTGACGGACAATGGGAGCAACTTTGTTAAAGCCTTCAAGGAGCATCAGCAGCTTCAAGTGGAGTTGGAGGAGGAGGGGGAGGAGGAGGAGGGTGATGGTGAGGTGGAGTTCACAGACCTTCATAGTGTGCTTACTGCCGATGATGCGCAGCATGGACAATGTGTACTGCCTCCCCACCATAGATGTGCAGCCCATACACTTAATCTAATTGCAAACAATGAGATTGTTAAGTGGCTGGTATCTAATCCAGAATCAAGGGCTGTGTATCGTAGTGCTACAGTTAAATGTTCAGCAATGTGGACAAAGGCCAGCCGCTCCACCATCGCATCAGAGTGCCTGGAAGAGGTCAGTGAAAGAAAGTTGATTGTCCCCACAACAACACGGTGGAACTCATTCTATAACGCCTATGCTCGTGTCATAGAAATGCCCCTCACTGACATAAATAGCCTATGCACACAGCTTCAGATTAAATGTATGAATGACAGGGAATACCAATTTCTCAAGGAATATTGTTACATTATGAAGCCTTTCACAGTTGCATTGGACATCCTACAGGGTGAGGACACTTGCTTTTTTGGGACACTTCAACCAACACTCGAAGTTTTGATGGCCAAAACCTTGGTAATGACACAGGGCCTATCGCAAATGACCACTGGGCTGCCTGAAGTTATTGTGGGAGCAATCAAAACTCGATTTGCTGCGACGATTGATTCCAAGGATGCACTTCTGGCTGCTGTTTCGCTGCCAAAGTTCAAGCTGCGCTGGGTAAAAGAAGAATCCAGAAGAGACCACATCAAGCTCCTCCTCACAACGGAGTGCCGCTCCCTTACAACAGAAGAGCCTACAGCCCTGATGCCTGATACCCCTCAACCTGCTGCTGCTGCCTCCAGCGAGGATGACTTTTTTTCTTTTGAAGTACAGCCCAGTGCCACAGCTGATGCGCCCATGTCAGTGGAAACAGAGGTAATGTCTTATCTCAGTTCTGCCCCTGTGATGGAAAGCCTGCACATGTTTCCAAGGATTAAACAAATTGCACTCCGCTATAACACCCCAACACCATCCAGTGCACCAGTAGAAAGACTTTTCAGTCTTGGGAATCTTGTGCTCAGCCCAAAACGCAACCGTCTTGGTGATGGACGCTTTCAGCGCCTTCTCCTGATGCGCTTCAACAGATATTTCAGTCAAGAGGGTGGTGGAATAGGCTAGTCCCCCCCACTACACCCTAGAACCAGAAGTAGGCTATGTCCAGGCCATAACTGCCTTTATAGTTCTGTTTACTTTACCAGCCTTCTAGGCTGCATGCTACCTCTGTTATATAGGCCATTTGACAGGAACAGGTTTCTGTGAAGAATTCATTTTTTATTTTCAATTTTATGTTTATTTATTTATCCAGTCTTACATTTTTTGTGAAGTTGGGAGTGAAATGACTGATTTGTATTTCATATTTGCCAAATAGGCCCATGCACTTTATTTTATTTTCAGTATTCTTGAAGTACCGTATGTGCTTTAGCTAGAGTTCTAGCTATAAGTGATTGAAATTGTACCAGCCTTTCTGTGGTAGCCTACGTTGTAGCCATTTTTTTGGCAAATTTCCTGGCTTCTCTGGCCTGTGTTTTATTGATTAGCCGTTGTAGGCTATGTTTAGATTACATGTTAATGTTTGTTGGACTCATAAAACAGAAGTTGTGTCCATTCAGTGCATGGCATCTTTGTGCTGTAAGCTTGAATTAAAAGAGAATAAAACAATAGAAACTAAAAGAAAAAGAGATTGTGTGTTTGTCATATTATAAGGCTATAGGCTATGTTATAGTGGGCTCTAACTCTATTTTGTTTCATATGAATAGGCCAGGACTTTAAATATTTGCAGCATCTCCATCATAACTTACAGACTTTGATCATTTGTCTGCTTATATGATTCTAACTGTCATTGTTACTCATTGTATTGTGCCATGAGCCTTTACTGTGCCTATTATATTAAGTTATTAGTAGCTTTAGGGGCCTACACAGTCATTATGTTACATCATCCTCCACTGAATGTAAATAATCAGCTATAACAATCTGCAGTTTAGCATTTTTAAATGCTTAGTCATATATTTCTGTGGCTATTTTGTTGAAAGTAACTCAAAAGTAATACACAAGTAGTGTAACGCATTACAATTCAGAGATAGTAATATTGTAATGTAACTAATTACTTTCAAATGACAGTAACTAGTAATATATAATGTATTATATTTTGGATGTAACTTGCCCAACACTGGTTATGAATCAAGTTATGGACATATATATGACATAGCTTCTGTTGGAAACTCATTCTGTGTCTCTCTGTTGCTTCAAAGTGTTCCAAGTGTGTTTCTTTTTCATATAAATATGGATCAATGGGAGGGGCTTTTAATAACTAGTAATGACTAACAGTTACATATCTATATCTATATATATATATGCAAGGTGTGTACAGGGTGTGTGTGTGTGTGTGTGATTGGGGGAGAGACATCGTGTGATGCTCTCTCTCTCTCTTGTCAGTTCACAGTCCAAGACAATCACACACACACACACACCGTAGTTATGCTCCTCTATAGCTGTAGTTAAATGTGTGTCTTTAGATAGACACACACACACACACACACACATATACACACACACACACATACACACACACGTACACGCACACATAACAAACACACACGCACACACGCAGACACACACTGGTGCACACACACAGACACACGCTCACACATCCACAGTGTTTCAGCTTTAGGGTTAATGGGGGCCACTGGCCTTTGGAGTTGGTTTACTTTGCCTAACCCTTTGTTAATGATTTGATCTGAATTGAGTGCCCTCAAATGTGTGTGTGTGTGTGTGTCTGTTTGCCTGTGTGTGTGAGAGTGTGTGTGTGTGTGTGTATATGTGTGTGTGTGTGTGTTTGTTATGCATGTGTGTGTGTGCGTGTGTGTGTGTTTGTTATGTATGTGTGTGTGTATGTGCGTGCGTGTGTTTGTCTCTGTGTGTGTGTGTGTGTGTGGTTGCCGTGACGTGGTCTTTTTGGTGTCCACAGCGTCGACTACATATCAATAATGATTGACGATTTGTCAAGACAACGTTCTATTAAATGGTTTACTCTACGATTAGCTTGATGTGCTAGCATACAGCATAAGGTTCAATTCAATTCATCATGTGTTCACAATTTAAAACCTAAAAGCTTAAGAGTCAAGTCAAGTACATTTGTCATGTCAACAACACCCCCCAGCCCCGCCCCCCTTAGCCCCACCCCCAATCCCCTGAGCTATTGGATATACAGGGGAGAAGGGGAGGGGTCCGGTGCCTTGCTCGAGGGCACTGAGGCAGTGAACCCGGGAGGAGAAGTGGCCGAGTACCGCTTCTCATTCCGTTGGTCTTGTTCCTTTCCGGGGACTTGAACCGGCGACCTTCCGGTTCCCAAGCCCCAAGTCCAACAGACTGAGCTGTCCTTCCACCCACACAACCAAACCACACAACAATTATGACACAACTAGGGGAAACTCCACAACCAGATTTGTGAAGGCGCAATGCTGGACATAGTAAGCTTTTAAAATACATTTCTAGTGACAATTGTGGACGTAAATACGAGTACGAGTGTTGAACTGCCAACAATTACCTTAAAGTTCTACTGCTGGCCATCCAAGTTCCCTTCAGCAGATCATTGAAAATATGGCAAAAAATGTCTTTTTATGACGTTGTTGAACGTGCGCATGAATCCTGAGCCCAAACTTGACCTTCGACCCTTATTTGGTAGCTAATGTCTTTATTACTTTAGAACATTCATACTTGCGGGGGGGAATATGGAGTATTCCATTGAACCTGTTATTGCATATGGCAATAAAAACATCTATAATCTTGAATCTTGAGTCTTGATTGTTACGATTACTAGAAGAGTCCAGAAAGTCCAGCAAAAGTATGACAACCCCAATATATCGGGTACAAAAGGATAAGTGAAAGGATTGAATACTCATGAATAAACATAAGTCATAATACTGTGGAGGAGGAAGGACTGACATCCAGGAGGATAAGAGCTGTATTAGGAGGGACCAGGGGGACAGACAGGTGAGGGGTCGTAGGAGGAGGGACCAGGGGGACAGACAGGTGAGGGGTCGTAGGAGGAGGGACCATGGGGACAGACAGGTGAGGGGTCGTAGGAGGAGGGACCAGGGGGACAGACAGGTGAGGGGTCGAAGGAGGAGGGACCAGGGGACAGACAGGTGAGGGGTCATAGGAGGAGGGACCAGGGAGACAGACAGGTGAGGGGTCGTAGGAGGAGGGACCAGGGGGACAGACAGGTGAGGGGTCATAGGAGGAGGGATCAGGGGGACAGACAGGTGAGGGGTCGTAGGAGGAGGGACCAGGGAGACAGACAGGTGATGGATCGTATCAGGAGGGACCAGGGGGACAGACAGGTGAGGGTTCGTAGGAGGAGGGACCAGGTGGACAGACAGGTGAGGGGTCGTAGGAGGAGGGACCAGGGGGACAGACAGATGAGGGGTCGTAGGAGGAGGGACCAGGGGGACAGACAGGTGAGGGGTCGTAGGAGGAGGGACCAGGGGGACAGACAGGTGAGGGGTCGTAGGAGGAGGGACCAGGGGGACAGACAGGTGAGGGGTCGTAGGAGGAGGGACCATGAGGACAGACAGGTGAGTGGTCGTTGGAGGAGGGACCAGGGGACAGACAGGTGAGGGGTCGTAGGAGGAGGGAACAGGGGGACAGACAGGTGAGGGGTCGTAGGAGGAGGGACCAGGGGGACAGACAGGTGAGGGGTCGTAGGAGGAGGGACCAGGGGGACAGACAGGTGAGGGGTTGTAGGAGGAGGGACCAGGGGGACAGACAGGTGAGGGGTCGTAGGAGGAGGGACCAGGGGGACAGACAGGTGAGGGGTCGTAGGAGGAGGGACCAGGGGAGAGACAGGTGAGGGGTTGTAGGAGGAGGGACCAGGGGGACAGACAGGTGAGGGGTCGTAGGAGGAGGGACCAGGGGGACAGACAGGTGAGGGGTCGTAGGAGGAGGGACCAGGGGACAGACAGGTGAGGGGTTGTAGGAGGAGGGACCAGGGGGACAGACAGGTGAGGGGTCGTAGGAGGAGGGACCAGGGGACAGACAGGCGAGGGGTCGTAGGAGAAGGGTCCAGGGGGACAGACAGGTGAGGGGTCGTAGGAGGAGGGACCAGGGGAGAGACAGGTGAGGGGTTGTAGGAGGAGGGACCAGGGGGACAGACAGGTGAGGGGTCGTAGGAGGAGGGACCAGGGGGACAGACAGGTGAGGGGTTGTAGGAGGAGGGACCAGGGGACAGACAGGCGAGGGGTCGTAGGAGAAGGGTCCAGGGGGACAGACAGGTGAGGGGTCGTAGGAGGAGGGACCAGGGGGAGAGACAGGTGAGGGGTCGTAGGAGGAGGGACCAGGGGAGACAGACAGGTGAGGGGTCGTAGGAGGAGGGACCAGGGGGACAGACAGGTGAGGGGTCGTAGGAGGAGGGACCAGGGGACAGACAGGTGAGGGGTCGTAGGAGGAGGGACCAGGGGGACAGACAGGTGAGTGGTCGTAGGAGGATGGACCAGCGTCCTGTAAACTGGAATGCGGGGAAACAAGGTTTTGTGGAGCAGAGACGCCCATCTGGCAGTGAGTGAAGCGTCAGAGAGCTGGGGGTTCATGTGGGGGAACCAGCAGGTGGTTTCATTGAACCAATCAGCAGTGAGGAGAAAGGGGATTGGCCGCAGCTTAAAAAGGAGGGCGTGGCCGAACCGAACTGGTGGGAGATCTCCAGACCTCTCTGTGACCTTGATGTGCTCTATAGAATAGAAAGGGCTCATGACATTAAATGTAATTCAATTTGACACAAAAGATTTGTATAAATGTCTTTCTGGGATTAAAAGGTACTATTTTCATTGAACAAAGTGTAGGGTTATGTCCAGGGTCAAATGAAACAACATCTATTCTACCATAATGCCAGAATCAACCATTAGAGTAGGTCATGAAATGCCAAGGGAATATGGAAAGGTATCATTCTTATTATTCCAAACCTAAATGTTAATGTCTCAGTGAATCTGTTCTCTCAGAAGGTGAGATGATGATAATAACCATCACTGTGTTAACTCTGTTAAGACTCTTATACAAGACTATTTCACATTTGCATTTTATTTCTAACACAAAACCACTGAAATGCGTCGTGCATGGACCGAGAAAGACAAACAAATCAACGTAACTGAAATATAACAGATAACACAGATACCATTCTCATGAGGAGCTCAGGAGGAGCAGGAGGAGGAGGAGGGAGAGGAGGAGGGAGAGGGAGAGGGAGAGGAGGAGGGAGAGGAGGAGGAGGAGGAGAGAGAGGAGGAGGAGGAGGAGGAGGAGAGGAGGAGGTGGAGGAGGAGGAGGAGGAGGAGGAGGAGGAGGAGGAGGAGGAGGAGGAGGAGGGAGAGGAGGAGGAGGAGGAGGAGGAGGAGGAGGAGGAGGAGGAGGAGGAGGAGGAGGAGGAGGAGGAGGAGAGGAGGAGGAGGAGGAGGAGGAGGAGGAGGAGGAGGAGGAGGAGGAGAGGAGGAGGAGGAGGAGGAGGAGGAGGAGGAGGAGGAGGAGGAGGAGGAGGGAGAGGAGAGGAGGAGGAGGAGGAGGAGGAGGAGGAGGAGGAGGAGGAGGAGGAGGAGGAGGAGAGGAGGAGGAGGAGGAGGAGGAGGAGGAGGAGGAGGAGGAGGAGGAGGAGGAGGAGGAGGAGGAGGAGGAGGAGGAGGAGGAGGAGGAGGGAGCCCCCCCCCCCTTACCCTCTCTTCCCCCTCTACCTCTCCTCTGATGGTACATATGAAAACCAGACAGTGTTATTAACTCTTTAAGGTCCTCTACCCCTCTACTTCTCATCTGATGTTATCATTATGTTATTAACTCTTTAAGGTCCTCTACCCCTCTACCTCTCATCTGATGTTATCATTATGTTATTAACTCTTTAAGGTCCTTTACCCCTCTACCTCTCATCTGATGTTATCATTATGTTATTAACTCTTTAAGGTCCTCTACCCCTCTACCTCTCCTCTGATGTTATCTTTATGTTATTAACTCTTTAAGGTCCTCTACCCCTCTACCTCTCCTCTGATGTTATCATTATGTTATTAACTCTTTAAGGTCCTCTACCCCTCTACCTCTCATCTGATGTTATCATTATGTTATTAACTCTTTAAGGTCTTCTACCCCTCTACCTCTCATCTGATGTGATCATTATGTTATTAACTCTTTAAGGTCCTCTACCCCTCTACCTCTCATCTGATCCCTCTACCTCTCATCTGATGTTATCATTATGTTATTAACTCTTTAAGGTCCTCTACCCCTCTACCTCTCATCTGATGTTATCATTATGTTATTAACTCTTTAAGGTCCTCTACCCCTCTACCTCTCATCTGATGTTATCATTATGTTATTAACTCTTTAAGGTCCTCTACCCCTCTACCTCTCATCTGATGTTATCATTATGTTATTAACTCTTTAAGGTCCTCTACCCCTCTACCTCTCATCTGATGTTATCATTATGTTATTAACTCTTTAAGGTCCTCTACCCCTCTACCTCTCATCTGATGTTATCATTATGTTATTAACTCTTTAAGGTCCTCTACCCCTCTACCTCTCATCTGATGTTATCATTATGTTATTAACTCTTTAAGGTCCTCTACCCCTCTACCTCTCATCTGATGTTATCATTATGTTATTAACTCTTTAAGGTCCTCTACCCCTCTACCTCTCATCTGATGTTATCATTATGTTATTAACTCTTTAAGGTCCTCTACCCCTCTACCTCTCATCTGATGTTATCATTATGTTATTAACTCTTTAAGGTCCTCTACCCCTCTACCTCTCATCTGATGTTATCATTATGTTATTAACTCTTTAAGGTCCTCTACCCCCTCTACCTCTCATCTGATGTTATCATTATGTTATTAACTCTTTAAGGTCCTCTACCCCCTCTACCTCTCATCTGATGTTATCATTATGTTATTAACTCTTTAAGGTCCTCTACCCCTCTACCTCTCATCTGATGTTATCATTATGTTATTAACTCTTTAAGGTCCTCTACCCCCTCTACCTCTCATCTGATGTTATCATTATGTTATTAACTCTTTAAGGTCCTCTACCCCCTCTACCTCTCATCTGATGTTATCATTATGTTATTAACTCTTTAAGGTCCTCTACCCCTCTACCTCTCATCTGATGTTATCATTATGTTATTAACTCTTTAAGGTCCTCTACCCCCTCTACCTCTCATCTGATGTTACATATGAAGACCAGACAGTGTTATTAACTCTTTAATGTTGTTGTATAGAGAAGCAGTGAGTAGTGCTAAATGACAGCTGCATATTATTATTATTATTATTATTATTATTATTATTATTATTATGATTATTATGATTATGATTATTATTCATATGATTACGATCCTTAATGACTATGTTTGACTGCTGTGTTCTGCAGGATGTCAGCCTGGTGGACCAAATCCTGAGAGACGAGATGCTCAGCAGTTTGGGGTCGTCTTCAGAGAAGCCACATTCAGGTTTGGTTTATTGATTGATGTTTATGTATAATAAGGTACAGTGTACAATGTACAGTGACATGTAATCACCTGCTCTGAGGTGTGCAAAAGTTACAAATTACAAAAGAAATACAAAAATACTAATAGAAGTGAATACACAAATAATACATATTTACATATATATATATATATATATATATATATATATATATATATTTATTTATTTATTTAGAGAGTAACGCGGGACAGGCGAGGGGTCTGGATACCGGGAGGTCGGAGTAACGATCCCGTCCACAGAGTACAACGTACCACATAGTAAGTAGTACGACCTAGCCCCGAAGTAACGGGACGCCAGGGTATATATACACCCCCAGGTGAGGTGATTAACCTAATCACTATCGGCAATTGCCGACAGGTGTGTGTGTGCGCCGCCAAAGCCCGCGCTTTGGCCACGCCCCCTGTCAACAACCGTAACCGTAACACCTGTAGCCCTCACCTCGATTGTCAGCAAATGCTTCGAGAGGTTGGTCAAAGACTTTATTTGCTCCGTGTTACCTGCCACGCTAGACCCATGGCAATTTGCATTTCGTCAAAACAGATCCACGGACGACGTAATTGCCATGGCCCTCCACACTGCCCTTTCCCACCTGGAGGGAAAGAACTGTTATGTGCGAATGCTGTTTGTGGACTACAGCTCAGCGTTCAACACGATAGTTCCTGCCAGCTCCGACCTGTTCTTGCTCCCAGGCTAGCTCGCTATGTCTCCAGCTCCTGGCTTCCAGGCTAGCTCCTGTGTCCCAGTTCCAAGCTCCACAGGTAGCTCCCTGGTCTCCTGTTCCTAGCTCCCAGGCTAGCTCCCTGTGTCTCCGGTTCCAAGCTTCCAGGCTAGCTCCTGTGTCTCCATTTCATAGTCTTCCAGGCTAGCTCCTTGTGTCTCCAGTTCCTAGCTCCCAGGCTAGCTCCTGTGTCTCCAGTTCTAGCTCACCAGGCTAGCTCCCTGTGTCTCCAGTTCTAGCTCCCAGGACTAGCTCCCTGTGTCTCCAGTTCCAGCTCCCAGGCTAGCTCCCTGTGTCTCCAGTTCCTAGCTCCAGGCTAGCTCCCTGTGTCTCCAGTTCCTAGCTCCAGGCTAGCTCCCTGTGTCTCAGTTCCAGCTTCCAGGCTAGCTCCCTGTGTCTCCAGTTCCTAGCTTCCAGGCTAGCTCCCTGTGTCTCCAGTTCCTAGCTTCCAGGCTAGCTCCTGTGTCTCCAGTTCCTAGCTTCCAGGCTAGCTCCTGTGTCTCCAGTTCCTAGCTCCCAGGCTAGCTCCCTGTGTCTCCAGTTCCTAGCTCCAGGCTAGCTCCCTGTGTCTCCAGTCTCTCAGCTTCCAGGCTAGCTCCCTGTGTCTCCAGTTCCAGCTCCAGGCTAGCTCCCTGTGTCTCCAGTTCCTAGCTTCCCAAGCTATCCCGGTGTCCCCAGCTCCTAGCTCCCAGGCTAGCTCGCTATGTCTCCAGCTCCTAGCTCGCAGGCTAGCTCCCTGTGTCTCCAGTTCCTAGCTCCAGGCTAGCTCCCTGTGTCTCCAGTTCCTAGCTCCCAGGCTAGCTCCTGTGTCTCCAGTTGCTAGCTCCCAGGCTAGCTCCCTGTGTCTCCTGTTCCTAGCTTCCAGGCTAGTTCCCTGTGTTTCCGGTTCCAAGCTCCCAGGCTAGCTCCCTGTGTCTCCAGTTCCAAGCTTCCAGGCTAGCTCCCTGTGTCTCCAGTTCCTAGCTCCCAGGCTAGCTCCCTGTCTCCAGTTCCTAGCTTCCAAGCTAGCCCCATGGTTCCCAGCTCCTAGCTTCCAGGCTAGCTCCATGTGTCTCCAGTTCCTAGCTCCCAGGCTAGCTCCCTGTGTATCCAGTTCCTAGCTCCCAGGCTAGCTCCCTGTGTCTCCAGTTCCTAGCTCCAGGCTAGCTCGCTATGTCTCCAGCTCCTAGCTTCCAGGCTAGCTCCAGTGTCCCAGTTATAGCTTCCAGAATAGCTCCTTGTGTCTCCAGTTCCAGTTCGAGGCTAGCTCCTGTGTCTCTAGTCCAGCTTCCAGGCTAGCTCCCTGTGTCTCCAGTTCCTAGCTCCCAGACTAGCTCCCTGTGTCTCCAGTTGCTAGCTCCCAGGCTAGCTCCCTGTGTCTCCTGTTCCTAGCTCCCAGGCTAGCTCCCTGTGTCTCCGGTTCCAAGCTCCCAGGCTAGCTTCCTGTGTCTCCAGTTCCAAGCTTCCAGGCTAGCTCCCTGTGTCTCCAGTTCCTAGCTCCCAGGCTAGCTCCCTGTCTCCAGTTCCTAGCTTCCAATCTAGCCCGTGTGTCCCCAGCTCCTAGCTTCCATGCTAGCTCCGTGTGTCTCCAGTTCCTAGCTCCCAGGCTAGCTCCCTGTGTATCCAGTTCCTAGCTCCCAGGCTAGCTCCCTCTGTCTCCAATTCCTAGCACCAGGCTAGCTCGCTATGTCTCCAGCCTAGCTCCAGGCTAGCTCCTGTGTCTCCAGCTCCTAGCTCCAGGCTAGCTCCTGTGTCTCCAGTTCCTAGCTTCCAGGCTAGCTCCTGTGTCTCCAGTTCCTAGCTCCCAGGCTAGCTCCCTGTGTCTCCAGTTCCTAGCTCCCAGGCTAGCTCCCTGTGTCTCCAGTTCCTAGCTCCCAGCTAGCTCCCTGTGTCTCCAGCTCCTAGCTTCCAGGCTAGCTCCTGTGTCTCCAGTTCCTAGCTCCAGGCTAGCTCCTGTGTCTCCAGTTCCTAGCTCCCAGGCTAGCTCCCTGTGTCTCCAGTTCCAAGCTCCCAGGCTAGCTCCCTGTGTCTCCAGTTCCTAGCTCCCAGGCTAGCTCCTGTCTCCAGTTCCTAGCTCCCAGGCTAGCTCCCTGTGTCTCCAGTTCCTAGCTCCAGGCTAGCTCCTGTGTCTCCAGTTCCTAGCTCCCAGGCTAGCTCCCTGTGTCTCCAGTTCCTAGCTCCAGGCTAGCTCCTGTGTCCCAGCTTCTAGCTCCCAGGCTAGCTCCTGTGTCTCCGGTTCAAGCTTCCCAGGCTAGCTCCTTGTGTCTCCAGTTCCTAGCTTCCAGGCTAGCTCCCTGTGTCTCCAGTTCCTAGCTCC
>JANIIK010001650.1:0-24661 GCA_027704905.1 Muraenolepis orangiensis | reverse complement strand
CCCTTGTCTCCAGTTCCTAGCTCCCAGGCTAGCTCCCTTGTCTCCAGTTCCTAGCTTCCAGGCTAGCTCCCTGTGTCTCCAGTTCCTAGCTCCCAGGCTAGCTCCTGTGTCTCCAGTTCCTAGCTCCCAGGCTAGCTCCTGTGTCTCCAGTTCCTAGCTCCCAGGCTAGCTCCTGTGTCTCCAGTTCCTAGCTCCAGGCTAGCTCCCTGTGTCTCCAGTTCCTAGCTCCCAGGCTAGCTCCCTGTGTCTCCAGTTCCTAGCTCCCAGGCTAGCTCCTGTGTCTCCAGTTCCTAGCTCCCAGGCTAGCTCCCTGTGTCTCCAGTTCCTAGCTCCCAGGCTAGCTCCCTGTGTCTCCAGTTCCTAGCTCCAGGCTAGCTCCTTGTCTCCAGTTCCTAGCTCCCAGGCTAGCTCCCTGTGTCTCCAGTTCCTAGCTCCCAGGCTAGCTCCCTGTGTCTCCAGTTCCTAGCTCCCAGGCTAGCTCCCTGTGTCTCCAGTTCCTAGCTCCAGGCTAGCTCCCTGTGTCTCCAGTTCCTAGCTCCCAGGCTAGCTCCCTGTGTCTCCAGTTCCTAGCTCCCAGGCTAGCTCCCTGTGTCTCCAGTTCCTAGCTCCCAGGCTAGCTCCCTGTGTCTCCAGTTCCTAGCTCCCAGGCTAGCTCCCTGTGTCTCCAGTTCCTAGCTTCCAGCTAGCTCCCTGTGTCTCCAGTTCCTAGCTCCAGGCTAGCTCCCTGTGTCTCCAGTTCCTAGCTCCCAGGCTAGCTCCCTGTGTCTCCAGTTCCTAGCTTCCAGGCTAGCTCCCTGTGTCTCCAGTTCCTAGCTCCCAGGCTAGCTCCATTGTCTCCAGTTCCTAGCTTCCAGCTAGCCCGTGTGTCTCCAGTTCCTAGCTTCCAGGCTAGCTCCTGTGTCTCCAGTTCCTAGCTCCCATGCTAGCTCCCTGTGTCTCCAGTTCCTAGCTCCCAGGCTAGCTCCCTGTGTCTCCGGTTCCAAGCTCCCAGGCTAGCTCCCTGTCTCCATATCCTAGCTTCCAAGCTAGCCCAGTGTGTCTCCATTTCATAGTTTCCAGGCTAGCTCCTTGTGTCTCCAGTTACTACATCCCAGAATAGCTCCCTGTGTCTCCAGTTGCTAGCTCCCATGCTAGCTCCCTGTGTCTCCTGTTCCTAGCTCCCAGGCTAGCTACCTGTGTCTCCGGTTCCAAGCTCCCAGGCTAGCTCCCTTGTCTCCAGTTCCAAGCTCCAGGCTAGCTCCCTTTGTCTCCAGTTCCTAGCTCACAGGCTAGCTCCCTGTCTCCAGTTCCTAGCTTCCAAGCTAGCCCCGTGTGTCCCCAGCTCCTAGCTTCCAGGCTAGCTCCATGTGTCTCCAGTTCCTAGCTCCCAGGCTAGCTCCCTGTATATCAAGTTCCTAGCTCCCAGGCTAGCTCCTTGTGTCTCCAGTTACTACATCCCAGAATAGCTCCCTGTGTCTCCAGTTGCTAGCTCCCATGCTAGCTCCCTGTGTCTCCTGTTCCTAGCTCCCAGGCTAGATACCTGTGTCTCCAATCCCTAGCGTCCAGGCTAGCTCCCTTTGTCTCCAGTTCCTAGCTCCCAGGCTAGCTCCCTGTGTCTCCAGTTCCTAGCTCCCAGTGTCTCCAGTTCCTAGCTCCCCGGCTACCTCCCTGTGTCTCCAGTTGCTAGCTCCCAAGCTAGCTCCCTGTATCTCCTGTTCCTAGCTCCCAGGCTAGCTCCCTGTGTCTCCAGTTCCTAGCTCCTAGGCTAGCTCCCTGTGTCTCCGGTTCCAGCTCCAGGCTAGCTCCCTGTGTCTCCAGTTCCAGCTCCAGGCTAGCTCCCTGTGTCTCCAGTTCCTAGCTTCCAGGCTAGCTCCCTGTGTCTCCAGTTCCTAGCTCCCAGGCTAGCTCCATGTGTCTCCAGTTCCTAGCTTCCCAGCTAGCTCCCTGTGTCTCCAGTTCCTAGCTTCCAGGCTAGCTCCCTGTGTCTCCAGTTCCTAGCTCCCATGCTAGCTCCCTGTGTCTCCAGTTCCTAGCTCCCAGGCTAGCTCCCTGTGTCTCCGTTCCAAGCTCCCAGGCTAGCTCCCTGTCTCCATATCCTAGCTTCCAAGCTAGCCCAGTGTGTCTCCATTTCATAGTTTCCAGGCTAGCTCCTTGTGTCTCCAGTTACTACATCCCAGAATAGCTCCCTGTGTCTCCAGTTGCTAGCTCCCAGGCTAGCTCCCTGTGTCTCCGGTTCCAAGCTCCCAGGCTAGCTCCTTGTGTCTCCAGTTCCAAGCTTCCAGGCTAGCTCCCTGTGTCTCCAGTTCCTAGCTCCCAGGCTAGCTCCCTCTGTCTCCAGTTCCTTGCTCCCAGGCTAGCTCCCTGTGTCTCCAGTTCCTTGCTCTCTGGCTAGCTCGCTATGTCTCCATCTCCTAGCTTCCAGGCTAGCTCCATTTGTCTCCAGTTCCTAGCTTCCCAGCTAGCCCCGTGTGTCCCCAGCTCCTAGCTTCCAGGCTAGCTCCATGTGTCTCCAGTTCCTAGCTCCCAGGCTAATTCCCTGTGTCTCCATTACCTAGCTCCCAGGCTAACTCGCTATGTCTCCAGCTCCTAGCTTCCAGGCTAGCTCATTGTCCCCAGCTTCTAGCGTCCAGAATAGCTCCTTGTGTCTCCAGTTCCTAGCTCACAGGCTAGCTCCCTCTGTCTCCAATTCCTAGCTCCCAGGCTAGCTCGCTATGTCTCCAGCTCCTAGCTTCCAGGCTAGCTCCCTGTGTCTCCAGTTCCAAGCTCCCAGTTTAGCTCCCTGTGTCTCCTGTTCCTAGCTCCCAGGCTAGCTCCCTGTGTCTCCGGTTCCCAGCTTCCAGGCTAGCTCCCTGTGTCTCCATTCCATAGTTTCCAGGCTAGCTCATTGTGTCTCCAGTTACTAGCTCCCAGACTAGCTCCCTGTATCTACAGTTGCTAGCTCCCAGGCTAGCTCCCAGTGTCTCCGGTTCCAAGCTCCCAGGCTAGCTCCCTGTGTCTCCAGTTCCAAGCTTCCAGGCTAGCTCCCTGTGTCTCCAGTTCCTAGCTCACAGGCTAGCTCCCTGTCTCCATATCCTAGCTTCCAAGCTAGCCCAGTGTGTCTCCATTTCATAGTTTCCAGGCTAGCTCCTTGTGTCTCCAGTTACTACATCCCAGAATAGCTCCCTGTGTCTCCAGTTGCTAGCTCCCATGCTAGCTCCCTGTGTCTCCTGTTCCTAGCTCCCAGGCTAGATCCCTGTGTCTCCGGTTCCAAGCTCCCAGGCTAGCTCCCTGTGTCTCCAGTTCCAAGCGTCCAGGCTAGCTCCCATTGTCTCCAGTTCCTAGCTCACAGGCTAGCTCCCTGTCTCCAGTTCCTAGCTTCCAAGCTAGCCCCGTGTGTCCCCAGTTCCTAGCTCCCAGGCTAGCTCCCTGTGTATCCAGTTCCTAGCTCCCAGGCTAGCTCCCTGTGTCTTCGGTTCCAAGCTCCAAGGCTAGCTCCTTGTGTCTCCAGTTCCAAGCTTCCAGGCTAGCTCCCTGTGTCTCCAGTTCCTAGCTCCCAGGCTATTTCCCTGTGTCTCCATTACCTAGCTCCCAGGCTAACTCGCTATGTCTCCAGCTCCTAGCTTCCAGGCTAGCTCATTGTCCCCAGCTTCAAGCTTCCAGAATAGCTCCTTGTGTCTCCAGTTCCTAGTTTACAGGCTAGCTCCTTGTTTCTCCAGCTCCCAGATTCTAGGCTAGCTCCCTGTGTCTCCATTTCCTAGTTTCCAGGCTAGTTCTCTGTGTCTCCAGTTCCTAGCCCCCAGGTTAGCTCCCTGTGTCTCCAGTTCCTTGCTCCCAGGCTAGCTCGCTATGTCTCCAGCTCCTAGCTTCCAGGCTAGCTCATTGTCCCCAGCTTCTAGCGTCCAGAATAGCTCCTTGTGTCTCCAGTTCCTAGCTCACAGGCTAGCTCCCTCAGTCTCCAATTCCTAGCTCCCAGGCTAGCTCGCTATGTCTCCAGCTCCTAGCTTCCAGGCTAGCTCCCTGTGTCTCCTGTTCCTTGCTCCCAGGCTAACTCCCTGTGTCTCCGGTTCCCAGCTTCCAGGCTAGCTCCCTGTGTTTCCATTTCATAGTTTCCAGGCTAGCTCCTTGTGTCTCCAGTTACTACATCCCAGAATAGCTCCCTGTGTCTCCAGTTGCTAGCTCCCATGCTAGCTCCCTGTGTCTCCTGTTGCTAGCTCCCAGGCTAGATCCCTGTGTCTCCGGTTCCAAGCTCCCAGGCTAGCTCCCTGTGCCTCCAGTGCCAAGCGTCCAGGCTTGCTCCCTTTGTCTCCAGTTCATAGCTCACAGGCTAGCTCCCTGTCTCCAGTTCCTAGCTTCCAAGCTAGCCCCGTGTGTCCCCAGCTCCTAGCTTCCAGGCTAGCTCCATGTGTCTCCAGTTCCTAGCTCCCAGGCTAGCTCCCTGTGTATCCAGTTCCTAGCTCCCAGGCTAGCTCCCTGTGTATCCAGTTCTTAGCTCCCAGGCAAGCTCCCTGTGTTTCCAATTCCTAGCTCCCAGGCTAGCTTGCTATGTTTCCAGCTCCTAGCTTCAAGGCTAGCTCAGTGTCCCCAGCTTCTAGCTTCCAGAGTAGCTCCTTGTGTCTCCAGTTCCAAGTTTCCAGGCTAGCTCCTTGTGTCTCCAGCTCCCAGCTTCCAGGCTAGCTCCCTGTGTCTCCATTTCCTAGTTTCCAAGCTAGCTCCTTGTGTCTCCAGTTACTAGCTCACAGGCTAGCTCCCTGTGTCTCCAGTTCCTAGCTCCCAGGCTAGCTCCCTGTCTCCAGTTCCTAGCTTCCAAGCTAGCCCCGTGTGTCCCCAACTCCTAGCTTCCAGGCTAGATCCGTGTGTCTCCAGTTCCTAGCTCCCAGGCTAGCTCCCTGTGTATCCAGTTCCTAGCTCCCAGGCTAGCTCCCTCTGTCTCCAATTCCTAGCTCCCAGGCTAGCTCGCTATGTCTCCAACTCCTAGCTTCCAGGCTAGCTCCCTGTGTCTCCAGTTCCTAGCTCCCAGGCTATTTCCCTGTGTCTCCATTACCTAGCTCCCAGGCTAACTCGCTATGTCTCCAGCTCCTAGCTTCCAGGCTAGCTCAATGTCCCCAGCATCTAGCTTCCAGAATAGCTCCTTGTGTCTCCAGTTCCTTGTTTACAGGCTAGCTCCTTGTTTCTCCAGCTCCCAGCTTCTAGGCTAGCTCCCTGTGTCTCCATTTCCTAGTTTCCAGGCTAGGTCCCTGTGTCTCCAGTTCCTAGCTCCCAGGCTAGCTCTCTGTGTATCCAGTTCCTAGCTCCCAGGCTAGCTCCCTCTGTCTCCATTCCTAGCTCCCAGGCTAGCTCCCTCTGTCTCCAATTCCTAGCTCCCAGGCTAGCTCGCTATGTCTCCAACTCCTAGCTTCCAGGCTAGCTCCCTGTGTCTCCAGTTCCTAGCTCCCAGGCTAGCTCCCTGTGTCTCCTGTTCCTAGCTCCCAGGCTAGCTCCCTGTGTCTCCGGTTCCAAGCTCCCAGGCTAGCTCCCTGTGTGTGTCTCACACAGGGATAATATATATCACTATATAATGTTTATATTAATAAATCAAATACATAAATATTAATATATTATAATGAATCTATAACATTATAATTATATATATAATATATAATAGTATATATTTTCATCATACTTTAGGTCCTAGGAAACTAGGCAACCAATTCATAGAAACACCTCTCCTATCAAAGTCACAATTGTAGTTATCCAAGGTTAATGTTGGCAACTGCTAGCGTTTAATGATGTCCTATCTATAAATCAAGAGAGTACTTTCCAATCAAGTACTTTTTCTTCCTCAGTGGTTATTCACCGCTCCACCCATTTCTAAAGGCCGGTCGTAGCACACTGTAGCTGCCAGATATCAGCTGTCCCACCGGGCAAAGTGTCCAGGTTCGATGCTGGAGAGCGGCGTGATGGCTACGTGCAACGGCTAGAGATAGCGGCGGCTAAGAATGTCAGTACTTCACCTCCTTACCGTGACTAACCAACGACTTCCAAATCAATTCGACACCACCTCCGGGCTACAACCATTTGTCATGGGAAAACAGCCAAGTCTCAGTGGGTCGTAGAAGGACAGAGCCACTGCGCATTTCCAGAGCCACTGCTCTGCTAACTGCCGCGCACCAAAAGTTCGGATGGTCCTTGAACGCGGCGTCGTCTCGCGCTGCCGTCTCGTTGTCTTTCCCACCCGCGCGCTGAACAGGAACATCGCGGATACTGTGTGCTGGTCTGGGAAAATGGCCCATATCGTGATTCTGCTGTGCCTGTTAACTGTTTCGGACTATGAGAAGATGTCTAGTTATTCTGAGAAGTCTACTGGATTCAGGTCTGTTCTCCCACCCGCAGTGGGCATCCCCTGCAAAGGTTCGGATGTGTTACACAAACAATTACCGGTTGCCTTGTCACAGACAATCTGCTCGACAAAATATGTTTGTCTTTTTCACTTGCCTGCTATGATGGTTCTTCAGGACTGCTTCTTGAGCTCTAATCACACTTTCACAGACTTTGCTGGTGATTTTAAAGAAGATGATAATGTATGTGTGTCGATTAAGAGGAAAAGATGCCTGGTTTTCCTGTTATTATTGCTATCAGGAAATGTACAACCTAACCCTGGACCGCCCAGTAGTAGTAGTCAGATCGCTACTCCTGCTGACTTTAATTCTAGGTCTGGGCTGGGTTTCATCCACTTAAATGTGCGCAGTCTGTTAGGTAAACTAGATTTTGTCCGCATTTGGGCGAGCTCGACTGACGCTGATGTCATTGTCTTGTCAGAAACGTGGCTAAATAAATCCATATTGGCCTCTGACATATCCTTAAATGGTTACAGTGTATATCGTACCGACAGACCTAATAAAGGTGGTGGCGTTGCCATTTATGTGAAAAATAAGTTTTGTGTAACCAAGATGGTTTCCAAATCGATCAGTAAACAGCTAGAATTTTTAGCCTTAAATATCGAAGTAGCAAAGGGTCAACAGGTCATGGTGGTGGGCTGTTACAGACCCCCCTCAGCTGTCAAGGACTCCTTGTCTTCGTTGGCTAATCTTTTAGCTCAACTAGACTACAAGGAAATAGTGCTACTTGGAGATTTTAACTGGGACTGGTTAACTGCAGTATCAGAGGATTTTAAAAACCTTTGTATCTCATTGAATATTACTCAGATTGTTGACAGTCCTACTCGCCCTAACATTAAGTCCCCAAATAAATCCTCCCTAATTGATCTCATTCTAACTAATGTTCCCCATAAATACTCATCTGTGGGAGTATTTGCGAATGATGTGAGTGACCACTGTGTTGTAGCCACAATTAGGGACACAAAGGTCCAAAAGGTTAAACCTCGTATTATTATTAAGAGAGACACAAAACATTTTGTGGAGCTCGGTTTTGTTCATGATCTGTTTGGGTTTGATTGGGGAAGAATCGATCTGTGTCCTGATGTAGAAACTGCATGGTCTTATTTTTATCTTGGTTTTATGGCGATCATTGATAGACACGCACCCCTGCGTACATTTAGAGTAAAGGGACGAGACAATCCTTGGTTTTCTGCTGAACTGTCTAGTCTCCTGTATGAGAGAAACAAGGCCTGGGCAAAGGCTAGGAAATCAGGCTCAGAGGTAGAATGGCTGCGTTTTAGGCAGCTTAGGAATAGCTTCACTTCACATGTCAAAAGTGCAAAGTCTAAGTACTATCTGTCAGTTACCACAGAAAACCTAAATAATCCTAGGAAGTTTTGGAAAGCCATAAAATCGATATCCACCGGTGAAATCCGTAATGAGCTACCTCCGTGCCTTACCACAGCATCTGGCACTATATCGGACAGGGCCACTATGCTAAATTGCTTTAATAAGCATTTTGTGTCCTGCGGGTCTATGTTTGATTCTGTGACTAACTCTGCTTCTGTGAACACCTCAATCCGTGACTCTGAACAATTTGGTTTGGGAAACCCTTTCAGTTTTACTCCTTTTACTGTAAATGTTGTTCATGAAGCATTATCTAAGTTAGATCCTAAGAAACCGGCTGGCCCGGACAATGTAGAACCTTTCTTTTTAAAGATAGCTGCAGATTTTATTGCTCCACCTCTCACTACTCTTTTTAACCTCTCCCTCAGCACAAATGCAATTCCAAAAGTATGGAAGGCAGCTTATGTCTTGCCATTACTAAAAGGAGGGGAGGCAACTATTTTAAATAACTACAGGCCAATCTCTAAATTGTCAGTTCTGGCGAAGGTGCTCGAACGCCTAGTGAGTGAACAAGTAAAGGAGTTTTTATGTAAAAATGATATCCTGTCTAAATATCAGTCAGGTTTCAGAAAGAAACATAGCACCATCACTGCGACAATGAAAGTGGTGAATGATATGGCGAGTATTTTAGATAATAAGCAGAGTTGTGCAGCCCTATTTATTGACCTTTCCAAAGCGTTTGATACCGTCGATCATCGCATCTTAAAGCAGAGGCTACTCAGTATTGGCATATCCAGCCATGCAGTGGGGTGGTTTGTGAACTACCTCTCTGAAAGGTCCCAATGTGTTCACTTTGATGGGCTTACTTCTGAGTGGTTGAACATTGCTAATGGTGTTCCCCAAGGTTCTGTTTTAGGTCCACTTTTATTTTCCATCTATATCAACAGTTTAGGTGAAAATGTGGATGAAGCTACTTTACATTTTTATGCGGATGATACCGTGATGTATTGTGCAGGTCCCTCCATTAAGGAGGCTGTTGTTAAATTACAGGCTGCTTTTAACATTATTCAGATGCAGCTCGCTGAGCTTAAGCTTCTTTTAAATGTTGAGAAAACCAAGGTAATGCTCTTTTCAAAAGCTAAAAAGACTCCAGAGACTGCTTTCGATATTGTTACTATGCAAGGACAAGTACTTGACGTGGTTACCTGTTATAAATACCTTGGTATCTGGCTTGATGATTGTCTCTCTTTTAAACTTCAGGTCATTCATCTGCTTAAAAAGCTGAGGGTTAGGCTAGGTTTCTTTTTTAGAAACAAGTCCTGTTTCTCATTTGAAGCCAGGAAAAGGCTAGTCACTGTGACCTTTTTACCTGTGCTGGACTATGGTGATTTGATTTATATGAATGCACCTGCCCATTACCTGGAAAAGTTAGATGCTGCCTATCACAGTGCTCTGAGATTTGTTACTAACTGTAAAGCACTTACTCATCACTGTACCCTGTATGCCAGGGCAGGTCTTCCTTCACTCACTGTACGGAGGCTCAGTCATTGGTACATGTTCATCTACAAAGCCATGCTGGGTAAACTACCTTCTTATATCTGCTCTCTGATCTCTCGACGAATTGAAAGTACTTATTGCCTGAGATCTCATGATGTGGTTTTATTAAATGTGCCAAGTGCTAGGACTGTCTTAGGGAAGAAAGCTTTTAGTTGTGCAGCTCCACTAACTTGGAACAGTCTGCAAAAATGTTTAAAACTGAGCACTTTGGTTCCCCTGCATCATTTTAAAACTCGGCTGGGTGACATGCTGTTTGATACTCATGGTACCTGTCACTGTAAATAGAGTTTGTAAACTGTACCCTGTAATTTATGTTGTATGTCGTCCTTATTGTTGTTCTGTTGTTTTTATGTTACATGTGTAACCAATGTGCTGCAGGTCACCCTTGAAAAAGAGATCTTTTGATCTCAAGGGGCTTTTCACCTGGTTAAATAAAGGCTACAAACAAAGGGTTTATTGAACTGACTCCAAACGGCTCATATCTTGATGACCTCATCAGGAGTTTTTCTGTGTAGACTCATCATGTCTTTGGTTCTCTCTCCCATCAGATGAGTGTGAACTCACACTGGACCCAAACACAGCCCACAGAAGACTCTCTCTGTCTGAAGACAACAGGAAGTTGACAGTGGTCGGAGAGGAGGAGTCGTATCCTGATCACCTGGAGAGATTTGACTACTATCCCCAGGTGTTGTGTAGAGAGGGTCTGACTGACCGCTGTTACTGGGAGGTTGAGATGAAAGGAAGAGGTGTTAGTATAGGAGTGACATACAGAGGAATCACTAGGAGAGGATGGGGTAATGACAGCTGGCTTGGATTCAACAACAAGTCCTGGAGTCTTTATTGTCATGATGTTGGTTACTATGTCTGGTACAACAGTAGTAAAACAGCCATAGATCTCCCCCCCTCTAACAGAGTAGGAGTGTATGTGGACCGGCCTGCTGGCTCTCTCTCCTTCTACAGAGTGTCCCCAGATGGAGGAGGGTCCTCAGACACACTGACACTCATCCACACCTTCCAGTCCACATTCAGCCAGGAGGACCTCCTCCCTGGGTTTGGGTTCTTGGGGGGTTATGGTTCCTCAGTGTCTCTGTGGCGCTTGTAGCAACACACATAGAACACACACAAACACACGCAAATATACAAACACATTTTTATACACACACGCATAGAGAAATACACAAATAAACACACACACACACTTATAGAAATACACAAATATATAGAAATAAAAACACACATACACACACACACATTTTTAGAGATAAACACACACACATACAGACACAACTGTCACGGTTACGGTGGTTGGCAGGGGGCGTGGCCTAGCCACGTGCGCTGGTGGCGCACACACTCCTGTCAACAATTACGTTGGTTGGCAGGGGGTGTGGTCTAGCCACGTGCGCTGGCCACACACACACACACACACACACCTGGACTCAATTTCCCCCCGTGTCATTTGTTGATCACCTCACCTGGGGTATATATACGTTGCCTTTCCTTTACCCCAGCGTGAGGTCGTTACTTATTATACTCCCATGCACCCTTGTGTCTTTGTGTGTGCTTGTGCTAATAAAGCCGTTCATCACTCTCCACTTGTCGGCGTCTGCGTTCGGGGTCCAACCCACTCCCTCTCTCGTGACAGAACGACCTCACCACTATGGACCCCGGCGACCTCGACGAGTGGCGCCAAATATGCCGGGTGATGCGGGACGACCGGGATGCTTGCCTGGACCCCGGCCTTCTCGAGCGTGCGAAGCGCGGGCTCGATGCTCAGATGGTCGGGTTCAGAGCACAGATCCAGGCGCTGCGGGAGCAGGAGGAAGCGTGGGAGGCCCGGTTGGCCAACATGGGCCCCGCTGTCCGTGACCAGTGTCAGCTCGTTGTTGAGTCCCTGATCGCCAGTCACGGACAGGCGGGTCGGAAAATACAGACGACGTTGGACCAGTGCGGGAACATGGCAACCTTCATTGCTTCCCTCATCGGAAGGACCTCTGACGTCACGCTTCTCCCCCGTCTGATCGCTCCGCAGCCGGCTGACGACGTCGCTCCGCACCCGGCTGACGACGCCGCTCCGCACCCGGCTGACGACGCCGCTCCGCACCCGGCTGACGACGTCGCTCCGCACCCGGCTGACGACGTCGCTCCGCAACCGGCTGACGACGTCGCTCCGCACCCGGCTGACGACGTCGCTCCGCACCCGGCTGACGACGCCGCTCCGCACCCGGCTGACGACGTCGCTCCGCACCCGGCTGACGACGTCGCTCCGCACCCGGCTGACGACGCCGCTCCGCACCCGGCTGACGACGCCGCTCCGCACCCGGCTGACGGCGCCGCTCCGCACCCGGCTGACGACGCCGCTCCGCACCCGGCTGACGACGTCGCTCCGCACCCGGCTGACGACGCCGCTCCGCACCCGGCTGACGGCGCCGCTCCGCACCCGGCTGACGATGCCGCTCCGCACCCGGCTGACGACGTCGCTCCGCACCCGGCTGACGACGCCGCTCCGCACCCGGCGGACGACGCCGCTCCGCACCCGGCTGACGACGTCGCTCCGCCATACCGGCCTGACGTCGTCACGCAGCCCCCGTCTGCTGACGCCGCGCCGTATCCGCCCGACGACGTCACGCAGCCCCCGTCTGCTGACGCCGCGCCGTATCCGCCCGACGACGTCAAGCGGCCCCCGTCTGCTGACGCCGCGCCGTACCCGCCTGACGATGTCACGCAACCCCCGTCTGCTGACGCTGCGCCGGACCCGCCCGACGACGTCACGCAGCCCCCGTCTGCTGACGCCGCGCCGGACCCGCCCGACGACGTCACGCAGCCCCCGTCTGCTGACGCCGCGCCGGATCCGCCCGACGACGTCACGCAGCCCCCGTCTGCTGACGCCGCGCCGTATCCGCCCGACGACGTCACGCAGCCCCCGTCTGCTGACGCCGCGCCGTACCCGCCCGACGACGTCACGCAGCCCCCGTCTGCGGACGCTACGCCGTACCCGCCAGACGACGTCACGCAGCCTCAGTCTGCTGACGTCAAGCGGCCCCCGTCTGCTGACGCCGCGCCGTACCGCCCGACGACGTCACGCAGCCCCCGTCTGCTGACGCCGCGCCGTACCCGCCTTACGACGTCACGCAGCCCCCGTCTGCTGCGCCGTACCCGCCTGACGATGTCACGCGGCCCCCGTCTGCTGTCGCCGCGCCGGATCCGCCCGACGACGTCACGCAGCCCCCGTCTGCTGACGCCGCGCCGTACCCGCCTGACGACGTCACGCAGCCCCCGTCTGCGGACGCTACGCCGTACCCGCCCGACGATGTCACGCAGCCTCCGTCTGCTGACGTCACGCAGCCCCCGTCTGCTGACGCCGCACCGTATCCGCCCGACGACGTCACGCGGTCCCCGGCTGTCGACTACAGAGGGGGTTCAGAGCAGACCCCTGAGGAGACTCCAGAGGAGGTCCCGAAGGGGACCCCTAGAGGAGACCCCTGGAGGAGGGTCCGGAGGAGACCTCCAGAGAGGACTCCCACCGACCTGGGCAGAAGGGGTGGCTCTCTTCCCGGGCCCCACCCGCCCACCAAATCTCCTCCACCCCCCCGGATCATCGACTGGGACGCAGACGGTCCAGAGGGGCGGGGTTGGCCCCCGCGCCGCTACAGTCGGGATCTGTTTTTTTCCCTCAACTGCCACCGGGAACACCCCTTCAAGCCGGGTTGGACGCCAGGAGGCGCCCGTTGAGGGGGGGGTACTGTCACGGTTACGGTGGTTGGCAGGGGGCGTGGCCTAGCCACGTGCGCTGGTGGCGCACACACTCCTGTCAACAATTACGTTGGTTGGCAGGGGGCGTGGTCTAGCCACGTGCGCTGGCCACACACACACACACACACACACACCTGGACTCAATTTCCCCCCGTGTCATTTGTTGATCACCTCACCTGGGGTATATATACGTTGCCTTTCCTTTACCCCAGCGTGAGGTCGTTACTTATTATACTCCCATGCACCCTTGTGTCTTTGTGTGTGCTTGTGCTAATAAAGCCGTTCATCACTCTCCACTTGTCGGCGTCTGCGTTCGGGGTCCAACCCACTCCCTCTCTCGTGACAACATCTCTATTTGTCATTCTATAGTTCTATAGTACTTTGATATTCTGTCGATATTAACATTCTAAAAAAGGGCTTGTTAATGAACAGCCTGTTCATTTATTAAAGATATGTTCTCCTGTACCTGCTCCTCAATGACCTGACCCCTACCTGCTCCTCAATGACCTCTGACCCCTACCTGCTTCTTAATGACCCCTAACCCCTACCTGTTCCTCAATGACCTCTGACCCCTACCTGCTCCTTAATGACCTCTAACCCGTACCTGCTCCTTAATGACCTCTGACCCCTACCTGCTCCTCAATGACCTCTGACCCCTACCTGCTCCTTAATGACCCCTTACCCCTACCTGCTCCTCATTGACCTCTGACCCCTACCTGCTCCTTAATGACCTCTGACCCCTACCTGCTCCTTAATGACCCCTTACCCCTACCTGTTCCTTAATGACCTCTGACCCTTACCTCCTCCTTAATGACCCATAACCCCTACCTGCTCCTGAAAGACCCCTAACCCCTACCTGCTCCTTTATGACCCCTAACCCCTACTTGCTCCTTTATGACCCCTAACCCCTACCTGCTCCTTTATGACCCCTAACCCCTACCTGCTCCTTAATGACCTCTGACCCCTAAATTCTCCTAATGACCTCTTAACCCTACTTGCTTCTTAATGAATTCTGACCCGTACCTGCTCCTTAATGACCCCTAACCCCTACCTGTTCCTGAATGACCTCTGACCCCTACCTTCTCCTTAATGACCTCTGACCCCTACCTGACCCCTATTGACCTCTCACCCCTACCTGCTCCTTAATGACTTCTGACCCCTACATTCTACTAATGACCTCTTACCCCTACCTGCTCCTTAATGACCCCTAACCCCTACCTGTTCCTTAATGACCCCTAACCCCTACCTGTTCCTCAATGACCTCTGACACCTACCTGCTCCTTTATGACCTCTAAGTCCTTCCTGTTCCTTAATGACCTCTAACCCCTACCTGCTTATTAAGGACCTGTAATCCCTGCCTGCTCCTTAATGACCTCTGACCCCTACCTGCTCCTTATTGAGCCCTAACCCCTACCTGCTCCTTAATAAACTCTGACCCCTACCTACTCAATATTGAAGATTTTACTATGTACTATACTTACACTGTACTGTAACAATACTGTACATAATTAAAATGACAATAAAAATGACTATAAAGTTACTGATGGAGTGTGTGTTGAATTCTGCAAAAAAGCATTTAAAAAGCATTTTAAAGTGCCAGTAGTGCAGCAGCATCATGAATTCAGTGCAAAGTATGACAGTGTAATGACAATGTTATGATAGTGGCAGCACTCCTAGCAGTTCAGTAGGTCACTGCCTGTGGATCAAACTATCCTTGAACCTGGTAGTCGTTGTACGGATGCTGCAGAACCGACGACCGGACGGTAGGGGGGAGAAGAGATGGAGCCCAGGGTGGTTGGGAACCTCGCAGGCATAACAGGTATAACAGGCAACTGTAAACACATTCAACCGCCCTCTTTAAGATGAATCCAGTGACAAACTGAATATGCTCTGTGGGGTTAAGTTAACGTTACATTTGGTTATGGATGAGAGAAGTGGGAAAAGCTGTGACTCCTGTAAACGCTTAACGTTAGTAGTGTCCAACTCAACAGCGTACTGACCAGCAGTAGTGTCCTTTATCCTGACTCTGGTGAAGACTAATCTAAAGTCAATGATTAGAACCACTTATTGTTAGAAAAGTAAAAACTAAATAACGGTACAACTGCATCTGATCGTACGTCTGTTACATTTTAAATTGTTGGTATTTTTCAGTAATACGATATTGACAAGAAGACAGCTAGAGGTGGTAAACGCCTAATAAGATGGCTCCAGAGGGAGAGATTGTTGGTGAGGAAAAAACGATGCCCTGTGTGCAACTACAGAATGAAATTAAAACAAACCAACAGGACCAAGGATGTGTCAGGGCAGGGTAGAGGTATAGGACCCGAAAGCAGAGTGACAGAAGCCAGGTAGAACAGGTGTTTAATGATCGGCGCACACGCCGATTAACGCCAGCAAAAGGCAAAAGGTACAGACAGGGCAAATCCAAAAAGGTGGTCAAGGCAAGCAGAGGTCGTCAACAGGACGTCGAGGGTTGAGGCAGAGGTACAAAAAAGGTACAAAACAGGCTAAAACAAGGTCGTTCTCCAGGTGAGGGTCAAAGCACGGAGGATCAATAGACAGAACACAATGAACTTAACTTGATACGAACGTGAGGCTTTGGAAAATCCGGGTGATAATCCAGCATTGAGTAACACAACAGACATGGCTTGAATACAGCTTGGTCAATGAGGAGCGATTGACAACAGGTGAGTTCAGTGTGAAACGGCTGACAGGGAAAACACGGAGTGGTATTTAGGAACGGAGTCCGGTGACATCGCGGATCCAGGAAGCCCGCGGAGATCTAGGACCAGGACTAGTAGCTGGGTTGGACCGTGACAAGAATGTACCTATTATACTGACTACATGTACTGACAATGTGCCTATTCTACTGAGTACAAATACTGACAATTTATGACCTATTATACTGTCAAGTCAAGTCAAGTCAAGTTTGTTGTCACTTCACAGTTCAAGTATAAAGCAGTGGTGTGAAAATCTTATGTGCAATACCCGACGACAGACAGCAGTTATAAAAATAAGATAAAAATAGATAAAAATAGAATAAAAATAGAACAGAATAAAGTTAAAAAATAAAGCTCTGGGGGGTAAGCTCGGGGTCCTATGGCCGTTACTGCCAGCGATGGGACTGCCAAACGAATCCAAACAAAGTCCTACCGAGTCCCAAACAGTCCTAACACAGTCTCAAAGAGTCCTAACCAGTCGAACACAGTCCGAACACAGTACGAACACAGTCCGAACACAGTCCGAACACAGTACGAACAGAGATGTGGGCGTTACTGTCCTGGTCACGTGGTCTTTTACCCCGAGCTTTCCCCCCACCCCAATTTCTCCGATCAGAAGACGAGGAAGACGGCAGATACAACCTCTTACATCGACTCATCGATCGACGGCGTAACAAGCACGTTATTACATCGATTTACAAGCAAATTCTTATATTGTTTTATTGTAATTGTACAGTATAATTCTACAATTGTCTATGCCGCTTTGTTTTTATATTTTAATAGTAGAATTGTTTGTTTTTGTGTCAATACCCGAGGCGTATCGGGCAGGTATCCCGAGCCTGCATGCCGAGGGTACGGGTTCACCACAGGTACCGAGCCGGGCTCTAGGAGATGGAAGGCTGTCATGAAGCGCATTGACGCCTGTCCATTGACTCCTCCATTTAATTTACAAATGCGTGAATATGATATCTTCAGGAAACAAATCCCCTGCAAATGTGGATATCACAAGGTAAGGGATGATTAGATTTACCATAAACATTGTGTATTATGCAAGTTATTACATTAAAACAGAAATGCATTATTTATCCTATTAATTGTGGTTGAAGTGTTTCACAATTGTTACCAAATTAGGTTAAAAACTTATTTACAAACTTATTTTTCAGTCAGCTGAGCAAACAGGTGCAGAGTGCAGCTCAAGTGCAGAGGCCGGTCCTCCCTGGTCCTCGTACGGGCAGGGTCATCTACCACCCGCCCCATCTCCTCCTCCCTGGTCCTCGTACGGGCAGGGTCATCTACCACCCGCCCCATCTCCTCCTCCCTGGTCCTCGTACGGACAGGGTCATCTACCACCCGCCCCATTCCCTGGCTGGTCCTCGCATCCGCCACCCCCTCCCTCTCAGCAACCATCACCATCTCCAGTGGCAACACCAACGGCATCGTCAAATGGTCACCGTGAATGGAGACAGTGAAAGGCAGCACGCGACGACCAGGAGTGTGTGGAAAGAGGAGAGCCACCAGAAAAGCGGCACTGCAAACAGAATTATCATTATCTGTGTAAGTGATGTGGTCAATCAAAAAGTCAAACCACTGGTCATACCCAGTCTAAGGGAAAGGGGTACTGTCCAGCATCTGGACAAACCATCACAGAGTGGAAAGACAATCAATAAACCCTGCAGTGTTGTCTTTAAGATGTTGTGTTAGTGTCAGTTTGTGTATTTTTTAAGTGTATTTTTTCAATTGTTGTTATTTAAAGTAAATATGTTCAGTGTGCTGGATAAATGGTCTTCCAGAAACAATAAAAAGAATCTGAGAAGCATACGTTTACCTGTCAACTTGTTATTTATATGAAAACAAGTACATATGATTTGTAAAAGGTTAAAAGTGAGTGTAAAGTCCATTGTTTTTCTAGATTCTACATTAGTATTTGTCACTCACACACCCAGGGGGTGAGGGGAATCAATAAGTGCCAGTGGCTGGCAGGAATGTGCAGACAACAGTACACAGTACACACTACTGTACAGTAGAGCACTGTGCAGGGACATAGAATTACAAGATCAATGACAAATATGTATATAAATGATGTATAGTCGCTACCTAAGTGTATTGTGTTGTAACAATTGTGCTTTATTGGTATAGGAATATGTAGGACATCTCTCTATCTCTCTCTACATTTACATTAAGCGCATTTAGCAGAAGCTTTTATTTAAAAAAGTGACTTACAAGTACATTTGTATGGTAAAGACAGCAATATATTTCTGAGGTAAATAAAGACACAAATAGAACAATTGCATTCCCAATTGCAGGCCAATAGAAAAATCGTCCCAACTACTAGGATGCCTGCGTAGCGACATAAAGTGCATTAAAAACACGCTATCTACTACTACAAGGATAAACACAACGCACAGTATGGTCAAAACGGTGCCCAAAAGCACAAAAAGTATAACGAACATAAGCAGAGCACATGAATTCTCTCTCTCTCTCTCTCTTTCCCCCCTCTCTTCCCCCCCCCTCTCCCTCTCTTCTTCCCTTTCCCCGAGCTTTCCCCCCACCCCCCGAACTTTCCCCCCACCCCCCGAGCTTTCCCCCCCGAGCTTCCAGAACAATCATCTCCGATCAGAAGACGACGAAGACGGCAGATACTAATTGACTCATCGATCGACGGCGTAACAAGCAAGTTATTACATCGATTTACAAGCAAATTCTTATATTGTTTTATTGTAATTGTACAGTATAATTCTACAATTGTCTATGCCGCTTTGTTTTTATATTTTAATAGTATAATTGTTTGTTTTTGTGTCACGAGCTGCTGGAAGCCTTTCCCATGGGATATTTATCTATCCATCTATCCATCTATCGATCTATCTATCAATCTATCAACCTATCGATCTATCTATATGGATATTTATGAAAGTAAATATTTCAAAGTAGGGCTTGATATTGAAATTGTCGATGTACTTTTTTCCATGGTTGTCTTATAGTCTAGTCTGCAGGGGCGTCTCGCAACAGTGTAGGCAAAGTAGGCAATTGCCTGGGGCCCCGAGCTGGAAGGGGGCCCCGAGCTGGAAGGGGGCCCCGAGCTGGAAGGGGGCCCCGAGCTGGAAGGGGGCCCCTGAGGACGACAGATTATATTGAACCACTGCGACGATTCCCCTCCCCCCGCGCTTCATGATGTTCAATTCCCGTTGTGTAACGCAGCATTTACCCTGATATTTTCAGAAATGACGAAGACTGGTAAACCCGACGCATATTGGGCAGGTATCCTGAGCCTGTATGCCGAGGGCAAGTACCGGTTCACCACAGGTACCAAGCCGGGCTCTAGGAGATGGAAGGCTGTCATGAAGCGCATTGACGCCTGTCCATTGACTCCTCGGTTCAATTTGCCAATGCGTCAATATGATATATTCAGGAAACAAATCCCCTGCAATTGTGGATATCACAAGGTAAGGGTTGATTCGATTTACCATAAACGTTGTGTATTATGCAAGTTATTACATTAAAACAGAAATGCATTATTTATCCTATTAATTGTGGTTGAAGTGTTTCATAATTGTTTCCAAATGAGGTTAAAAACTTATTTACAAATTTATTTTTCAGTCATTTAAGCAAACAAGTGCAGAGTGCAGCTCAGGTGCAGAGAGGACGCCGACTGGACCCGCCCCACACTGCAGCTCAAGTGAAGAGAGGCCGAGGCCGCCAACAGGCCCCGCCCCACACTGCAGCTCAAGTGAAGAGAGGCCGAGGCCGCCAACAGGCCCCGCCCCACACTGCAGCTCAAGTGAAGAGAGGCCGAGGCCGCCAACAGGCCCCGCCCCACATTGCAGCTCAAGTGAAGAGAGGCCGAGGCCGCCAACAGGCCCCGCCCCACACTGCAGCTCAAGTGCAGAGAGGCCGCCGACAGGCCCCGCCCCACACTGCAGCTCAAGTGCAGAGAGTCAGCCAGCTCAGAGCATCTCAGGAGCATCAACTCCATTGAATCTAATTTGCGGTCTTTGCAGCATTGAAATTAATGTTGACCAGTTCCATGACCATTTGTCAGACTTTCATGTTGAGGAATGTTGTGACACGTGTGGCAAAAAGGTCAGAGGTGCAGTTGAACTAATCTGCCATATTGAACAACAGCATTCATCAGGCACCAGCAGATTAAGTGGGGATCCAACACCACCACCACGACAACAAGCACCACCACCTCCTCCACCACCACAACAAGTACCACCTCCTCCACCACCACAACAAGTACCACCTCCTCCACCACCACAACAAGTACCACCTCCTCCACCACCACAACAACCACTGCCTCCTCCTCCTGCCACATCTCCATATGTTGTCCACCTGAGGCCGCCAGAGGTGAATTGGGTGAGTTTTCTCCCCAAACAATTCCTGCGGGTCATCAAGCCAGCCGACCGGGAGTGGATTGCCCAGTGTCTTTACGACCCTGCAGGACAGCTGAGGCAACATTTTAACCAAATCTGGTTCCATCCACCCAGTCCACCAAAGCTGACAAGTGCACCACCTGATCCCATGACCTACTTCAGACAGCGGATGTTTCTGTGGGCACCAATGCGGATATGGGGTATTTTGCTGAAGTGCCATCAGTGCAACACCAAAATGCACCACTCCGGGATCTATACAAAGGTACGGGAAGTCATTGACATTGACTCCAGGTACTACTTGGTCGGCGGGGACTATCCTCGGTGCAGTAAGTGCATGATCCCTGTCTGTCCTTGGAGTACTGAGGTGTTGAGTCAGTTGGATCCTGCCCACAGAAACAGGTTCCCCGCTGTTCTCACCACACAGCTGGCTCTGGACAGAAGGTGTGTGACCCTGCTCAAGCCACGAACTGCAGGAAACAGCTCCAGTTACCTGCAGCAAGCACTGCAGGAAGTTCACAGCGAGGCATGGGGAAGAAGCACCATTGAATACCTGTCAGACTGTGAGGTTCACAAAAAGAGGAGTGCCTTAACTCAATCTGAGGAAGCAGTGTATTGCAAGCCACCACCCTTTTGCCCCCTACCTCTTGCTCAGTGGTTTGAGACGGTCCATGCCAATGAGATCCTGGGTCATATTGATGAGATGAAGGGTGTCATCACGTCAACATATGGCAGGATCTTAAAGCTCGACTCCACCAAAAAGGTTTTTATTGATGTTATTGATTATACTTTTATCTTTTATTATGTTGTTATACTTTTTTATATATATATATATAATTGTTTCTTTTTTTTCTATAGATCACAAAGAAACTTGCTGGTACCATTGCAGACTCAGCTGCGTGGATGACAAACGTCAGCAACGAATGTGGTCAGGTTCTCAACTGTGTGCTAACCACTGGTGAGGGAGCGGGCCTGGAGGACTTGTGCCAAGGCATCGTTAAGCGCTACCAGGACGCTGGGGAGCCAGAGCCAGAGGTCATCTATGTGGACCGAGATTGCTGCAGCGAGACAGGTATGTGACCTCAGAATGTTAGTGTAGTAATGTATTATATGTTACAGGCACACTTAACTTAATGTACTTTTAATGTATATGAAAAGTTTAAACTCAAGGAATTAGGTATTTGATCGTATATGATAGGTGGCCCCCAGTTGTTACCTGTTTTATGTCATGATTGTCATATCATACCATACCTGCTGTCAATCATAGTGAAAATTTTAATATAACAATATGCATACATTCAGGCCTTGTTGTTCATTTGCACAGGTGCACCCCCAGTTCTTGTCTGGTTTCGACCGTGGAAGACCAAAGTGAGACTGGATATTTTCCACTTCATGAGGCGGTTCACTGCTGGTCTCACAACAGAACACCATCCTCTCTATGGCACGTTCTGCTCAAAGATGTCCAGTTGCATCTTTGAGTGGGACCAGGCTGACATCGGTCGTCTCAAGGAAGCCAAGAGGTCGGAGCTGAGAAAAAAACAAGCTGGTCATGCGCCTACGGAAGCGCAAGTTCTGGCTGACATCAGCTCCAGTGAACTGGCCAGGCATTGCCGAAGGAGAACTCGTGGGGTTGAGGAAACCCGTCGCAAAATTCAAGGATTGCTGGAGTCCATGTGGGAACTCACCGACACCTTGGGTTTACGCCTGATCAACCCTGACAGCATGACACGTGTGTGGGGGGTGCAACAGAAGCACTTGCCATGCATCCAAGATCCACCCGGTGTTGAGCTGTACAGCAAACTCGGCTCAGGGTCACAAAAGGGAGACAAGGTCCTGGACGTCTTGAGATGTGGCAGAGGGTCGTCTTCTGTGGAAAGCTTCCATCGCCACCAGTGCACCTTTATCCCGGGTGAGTAGAAATGATAGATCTTTGGCATGATTAATATCCACTACATGTCTGCTATTGAACTATAGTCATAAGAACATTATTTTCTACTTTCAAGTCTCAAATTGCACACATCGGGAAATGTGTATCATCACTTAATAAATGCAATAATAATAATGTAATCATTTTGTTTATTGAAGGATGGAGATGTAATGCGATGCACACCCAGATGTACATGCTGGAGGGTGGATCCAGGTGGAACATGAACCGAGCCCATGAAGCTGTGGCTGTGAGGGGTGCATCACACGCAAAAATATATGATGTCCGCCTGATGTCCAACATAAATGCCCTCAGCAACAGAGTCCTTGGTAGTGCACTCTTGCCAGAATTCATTCCCCCTGGAAGACCCACTGGTAAGATACTCCAGGAGACACCATTCTCCTTGTGACTACACTTTTAGTCTAACACATTATTTTCTCACCCATTCCAGTGCAAACTTGTCTATTCTTCTGAATTCAAATATGTTTTTTTTCATAATGAATCTTTATGGCAGGTGAGCGTATCGCTGTGGAGTACCTGCTGGCTCAGTCTGACAGAGGAGACCTGCTGGGTCCCCAACAGCACCGTGAACTTGGCATCATTCTGCCAGACCTGCAGGCCGGAGTTCAGGAGGAGGAATGTCTCGATGTCACCATAAGTGATGCAGCTGACATTCTCAGCGAGAGCCCACCTGAAGCCCTGAGCCGCAACATACACATTTCTCCCCACAGTCCTTTTGTTCATGGTGACTCATTCAACACATCATCTCAGGTAAACTGACCATTGCACCATCATCTGTCAGTGAAATTCTACAGGAAAGGTTATTGATTTCCATATGCTATGAATGAGATGTTTTTGTGTTAATAGTCTCAATTTGTCTTTTTGTGTTGCATGCTTAGAGACCAATGCATTTTGTACAGAGGCAACATGGCAATTTATTTTCTCATAAATCTCACAAATTCCCAGGAAACCAGTTTGGATGATGTCTCTCACAGTCCTGTCAGTCCAGACAGGAGTGCAACCACTGAGGACAGTTCCTCTAGTGGACCCAACACATCAGCTCAGGTGATGTGACTAATGACTTATCACTCGGTTGCGACCCAGGCTTATGTGCTGCTTTCTACAAACAGCACTTGAATGGATGTAGATATGAACACTATCAGTGTGTGGGTGACTGGGTCACATGTCAATTTACTCTGTATGTCAAATATAGAATGACATTTGTTCAATTCAGCGACACTGAGCCCGAGAACAATTTCCTAAGGAAAGTTGATCGTATCTTATTTGTCAATGGTTGTTCTTCATTTTTCAGGATAGCCGATGTGATTCCAGAGGTTTTCCTGGATGGGACGTGGTTGATAACCTGGCAGGGTACCTTGTCAACCTCAACCGCACAATGACGGCATTATCAACCGCAGAGATAGCGGAGATTGTGCGGCTGTATTCGACCCTCAACGATGTGGACAAGGCTCGCTCTAAATATTTAAAATGTAAGAAGAGCACCTTGCTAGGGCCGTGGAGAGCTTCCAGGAAGCGTAGTGGCTCTGCACCTGGTCAACAAGCAGCTGAAAGGTGAACTGACCGATAGTGGATGCAATGAATTCACATAATTATTATTAGTTACATGTCACACTTAAGCAATATCTATATATATATATGCACTCACAGCATTTTAGTAACCTAGTCAAATTGTGAAGTGGGGTTATACTGTATATCATGATTCATACAAAGCCTCAATTAGTGGACTGGAACTGTCTGTTGTATAATATTGATAACATTGCTCTTTCCTTTACAGACTATTCATGACCCATGGCCAGGCTGCCCAGAGTCCTGATAGCAATCGGATTGCAGAATGTGTTTGCCTCCGACTTTTAAAAGAGTACAGTCAGTCGCGGAATAGACCAAAAGACTGCAAGGGCAAAACCTTGCCCATTCCGCAGGCGGTTGTACATACGTACAATCATATCAAGCAACTGCTTGAGGACAGCCGGGCGATACAGGACCAGACCAACTTGGTGCTGGTTACCATCAACAACACCACTGTGGCTTGTTGGTGAGATACGTTTTTGGCTTTCTACATTCACTTTAACAGATGCACTTGAGAAATACAAACATATTTAACAATTTTAACATAATTACATTTAACCAGGAAGGATTTGATTTACTAAACATTTTGTATTGTATTTTTTCCAGGTGGCATGGAAGACAAAAAAGAACCAACCGGGACTCATTGCTGCAAGGAGTAGAGCTTCCCCAGAAGCTCTCTGTGGCTACAGAATCGCTGCTAGAAGCAAGAGAGCTTCCTTCTGCACCTGTGGAGCATGGGCATGATGTGATGGAGTTCCAGGAGCCAGAAAATCGGGAGGGCGAGGCAGTGATACGCTCACGTCACACCATCAAAACTGGCTCAGCACAGCCCTGTCCTCCTGGTTCTTTTGCCTCAACCTCATCCCAGCAGGGTCATCTGCCACCAGCCCCATCTCCTCCTCCCTGGTTCTTGTATGGGCAGGGTCATCAGCCACCCGCCCCATCTCCTCCCTGGTTCTCGTACGGGCAGGGTCATCTTCCACCAACCCCATCTCCTCCTCCCTGGTCCTCGTACGGGCAGAAAGGAAGAATTTTACAAATCCTGCCGAACTCGAGTAAATTGAGACCGCAGGCCATCTCCTCCTCCCTGGTTCTCGT
>JANIIK010001649.1:22500-57433 GCA_027704905.1 Muraenolepis orangiensis | reverse complement strand
TTGACCAAGCTGTACTCAAGCCATGTCTGTTGTGTTACTCAATGCTGGATTATCACCCGGATTTTTCCGAAAGCCTCACGTTCGTATCGAGTTAAGTTCATTGTGTTCTGTCTATTGATCCATCTGGAGCCATCTTATTAGGCGTTTACCACCTCTAGCTGTCTTCTTGTCAATATCGTATTACTGAAAAATACCAACAATTTAAAATGTAACAGACGTACGATCAGATGCAGTTGTACCGTTATTTAGTTTTTACTTTTCTAACAATAAGTCGTTGTAATCATTGACTTTAGATTAGTCTTCACCAGAGTCAGGATAAAGGACACTACTGCTGGTCAGTACGCTGTTGAGTTGGACACTACTAACGTTAAGCGTTTACAGGAGTCACAGCTTTTCCCACTTCTCTCATCCATAACCAAATGTAACGTTAACTCAACCCCACAGAGCATATTCAGTTTGTCACTGCATTCATCTTAAAGAGGGCGGTTGAATGTGTTTACAGTTGCCTGTTATACCTGTTATGCCTGCGAGGTTCCCAACCACCCTGGGCTCCATCTCTTCTCCCCCCTACCGTCCGGTCGTCGGTTCCGCAGCATCCGTACAACGACTACCAGGTTCAAGGATAGTTTGATCCACAGGCAGTGACCTACTGAACTGCTAGGAGTGCTGCCACTATCATAACATTGTCATTAACATTACACTGTCATACTTTGCTGGACTCATTACAGTTACTGCACTGTTCTGCACTGAATTCATGATGCTGCTGCACTACTGGCACTTTAAAATGCTTTTTAAATGCTTTTTTTTACAATTCAACACACACTCCATCAGTAACTTTATAGTCATTTTTATTGTCATTTTAATTGTGTACAGTCTTGTTACAGTACAGTGTAAGTATAGTACATAGTATAGTATATTGTGTTCAATTGTAGTATAAAGTTCAAACTGCAGGAGGGAATGGGGAGTAAGCATTCCATTCTACTTTGCATATAGCAAATCAAAATCTTTAATCTTGAACCTTGAATGAAGGAGCAGGTAGGGGTCAGAGGTCATTAAGGGGCAGGTAGGGTTAGGGGTCATTGAGGAGCAGGTATGGGTCAGAGGTCATTAAGGAGCAGGTAGGGGTCAGAGGTCCTTGGGGAGCAGGTAGGGGTCACAGGTCAATGAGGAGCAGGTAGGGGTTAGGGGTCATTGAGGAGCAGATTCAGAGAACATATCTTAAATAACTGAACATGATGTGTGCTGCTAAGTTGTTTATAGCATGAATAAATCAATATTCACTTTTTCAGCTCACAGCACAAGGAAATCAATAATCACTTTATAAGCTCCAAGCACAAGGAAATCAATATTCACAAATATTGATCCCAATATTATGGATTAACAGAATATCAATCAGGATTCTGTGTGTGTTTGTGTGTGTGTATTTTTGTATACATCTGTGTTGAATTGATATGTGTGTGTACTTCTCTAGTGTGTGTGTGTGTGTGTGTGTGTGTGTGTGTGTGTGTGTGTGTGTGTGTGTGTGTGTGTGTGTGTGTGTGTGCGTGTGTGTGTGTGTGTGTGTGTGTGTGCTCTATGTGTGTTGCTACAAGCGACACAGAGACACTGAGGAACCATAACCCCCCCATAACCCAAACGCAGGGAGGAGGTCCTCCTGGGTGAATGTGGACTGGAAGGTGTGGATGAGTGTCAGTGTGTCTGAGGACCCTCCTCCATCTGGGGACACTCTGTAGAAGGAGAGAGAGCCAGCAGGTCGGTCCACATACACTCCTATTCTGTTAGAGGGGGGGAGCTCTATGGCTGTTTTACTGCCGTTGTACCAGACAGAGTAACGATAAACATAACAATGAAGACTCCAGGACTTGTTGTTGAATCCAAGCAAGCTGTCATTACCCCATCCTCTCCTAGTGATTCCTCTGTATGTCACTCCTATACTAACACCTCTTCCTTTCATCTCCACCTCCCAGTAACAGCGGTCAGTCAGACCCTCTCTACACAACACCTGGTGATAGTATTCAAATCTCTCCGGGTGATCAGGATACGACTCCTCTCTAACCTTCGTCACCTTCCTGTTGTCCTCAGACAGAGAGAGTCCTCTGTGGGCTGTGTTTGGGTCCAGTGTGAGTTCACACTCATCTGATGGGAGAGAGAACCAAAGACATGATGAGTCTACACAGAAATACTCCTGATGAGGTCATCAAGATATGAGCCGTTTGGAGTCAGTTCAATTAACCCTTTAGAAATGGGTGGAGCCGTGAATAACCACTGAGGAAGAAAAAGTACTTGATTGGAAAGTACTCTCTTGATTTATAGATAGGACATCATTAAACATTAGCAGTTGCCAACATTAACCTTGGATAACTACAATTGTGACTTTGATAGGAGAGGTGTTTCTATGAATTGGATGCCTAGTTTCCTAGGCATCATAATCGATTACTTATAATATATTAATATTTATATATTTAATTTATTAATATAAACATTATATAGTGATATATATTATATAAAATATATTTATTCACATATATTATTAGATATATTTTAGATCATGTTCTGAATATAAAATACACATACAAGTATGATTAACAGCATCCTGATTATGATTGTCTAATAATAATAACACTCATAATACTCATCATTAATAAATAATATTGTTACAGTAATAATATATGTTGTATTTTACAGAAGAAGGATTCATTGTGATGGTTATACATTATGTAAAAGATACCAACCATCATGTATCTCATCAATATATTAATATATTGATGAAGATACATTATGTCCACCATCATGTTCATTCCCAGTAGGACGTCACCTCCTGCTGTGTGGATGGACTTTCAATCTGAGGAGTTAGTGTGTTGTTGTGATGACTCAAACTAAACAGACACTTACACTTCTTTAGAGTCGACCTCAGGTCAGGCAGCTTCTTCATCTCCTTGCACTTCTTTACAGCTGGTTCCAGGTCAGGCAGCTTCTTCATCTCCATGCACTTCTTTACAGCTGGTTCCAGGTCAGGCAGCTTCTTCATCTCCATGCACTTCTTTACAGCTGGTTCCAGGACAGGCAGCTTCTTCATCTCCATGCACTTCTTTACAGCTGGTTCCAGGTCAGGCAGCATCTTCATCTCCATGTCCAGTGTCTCCTTCAGCTGATCCAGGGATCTCCTCAAGGTCCCTACGTATGACGGAGGAGGAGGGACCTCCACCCTGGTCCAGTCCCTGGTGTGTGGAGGATTCTTCAGGGATCTGAAGCTCTGGAGGAAGTGGAGGTGGTCTTCAGTGTGTGAGAGCTGCTTCACCTCTGAGCTCCTATTGGTCAGGGGTGCGTTTCCCGAAGCCTTCTTAACGCTACGTCGTTCGTAAGTTCCACCTTAAGTTCCACCTTAACTTCTCGCCGTGTTTCCCGAAACGTTCTTAGCTAAGTATACCTTCCGTAAGTAACACTTTCGTAGGGCAGGTCTGGAGCTCTCTTAACTCCACCTTAGCGATGTTGTCAGCTCTCTCCGCTAGTGGCCACCACTGTTCCGACCCGCAAGCCTCTGAAATCAGCTGTTGGCCTAGTTTAATTTCAATCTGTGAATCAATATGTAGTTCATAACGGTAATAATATACAACAAAAATACCACATTAATGGGAATGTTTTCATGCCGAAATTGTACATTACGGTGGATACATTTTGCACTTTATTGAACATGAAATCGCCTCTTAAACTCCTAAAACTCGAAAACAGTGCTTCACGATTCATCGCCACCTCATCCAGCATGACCTCCATGTCCACATTGGTGACGCTGGCGGACCGCTTTTTGCGATGTTTTTGCCCTGACATCAGTGGCGTAGCGGAGGCCCCCGCAGACCCCGCGGTGCGGGGGAGCCCCGGAGTTTAGGAGCCCCCCCCCCCCTACCTGTTAAGTTGCTAGGCACCACGGTTTGACTGGCCATCTGGCATACCTGCCGGCCCGGACCACCACCCTACCATCGGACTTCACGATCGCGTCGACCCCCCCCCCCCCCCCCCCCCGTTGGACTTCATGACCTGCGGGGGAGCCCCGAAATATTGTGCAACACCACTGCCTGACATATCTAATGTTACATATCTAATGTTCATTTCTTGTTGGTGCGCTTTTATTGAAATTGTCAGCCAATCAGAGAGAATTGTGAACTACACCAGTTATGTGATGGGGCTGCTGGTTAATCAACCCTAATTGCAAAGTTATTTAAGGCACCATGACAATGATATAAAAAATATTTAAATCAACCTTTTCTTGCCAAATAAGGTGTACTGGTAGGTGGCGTATGCTGAGGTGGTGTAGCGGGAAGAGGCTTGATATCACAATCTGAGGTGGCGGGCTCGTGCCACCTGTAGGCAATCATTAGATTTACGGTTTGATAATTGAGTTTGTAAGTTTTAAATTCTATGAATATGTTCTCAGTCATGATAAATGCAATATTCTTTAGTATTCCTGCAGTGTTTTATTGATAAAGAACACCACATCCTCTCATAACGCGGTGAAACTGTCGCTACCTGGAGTGAAAAGTCGATTCTCGAGTCATCGATTTCAGCACAACGTCGGACGTAAGAAGGTATACCTTAAGCAACCGCCTAAGGGATAGTTCGTGGAACACACGTAGAACAGTAAACAACTTTAGTAAGGTATACCTTTCAAGTCTTCGTAACACGCTAAGAGACAACGTTATCGGGAAACCCACCCCGGATCTTTAACTTCCTGCTCCAGCTCTTTGATGAGGCCTTCAGCGTGTTTCTCTATGGATTTTAGTTTCTCTTGAACTGTTTGCTTGTGATCATCCCGACACTTTTTAACACAGCTCATCAGAGCGTCGAGGACCTGGTCACCATCGGCTAGCTCTCGGTCTGCGTCTTCTTTGCTGCGCGTTACTGCGTCTTTGATCTCCTGAACCTTTCCTTGTCTCTCCTGGATCATCTGCTGATCTTCAAACTCTATCTTCCCCAGCTGGGCCATCTTCAGCTCATATTCCTCCTTCAGAGGTACAACAGGATGGGACTTGTGGTCCGTCTCTGTACAGAACTGACACACAGACACCTGTTCAGTCTGGCAGAAGAGCTCCAGAAGTTGATAATTGTGTTTCTTACACATCCTGTCTTCCAGACGGTCCTGAGGCTCGACCAGCTTATGTTTCTTCAGGCCTGCGACTCTCTGATGTGGCTCCAGGTGGGAGTGGCAGAAGGAGCTCTGACAAACTAGGCAGGACTTGACAGCCTTCAGCTGAGTCCCGGTACAGACGTCACAGGGAACTTCTCTTGGTTCAACACAAGGCTGCTCTTTGGCTGGTACGGACCGTCTAAACTCGTCCACCATCTCCGATAAGAGGGTATTGACCCGTAGATCGGGTCTTGTGTGGAACAGCTCGTTGCAAACAGGACATTTGAAGTGGACCTGGTCCTCCCAGAACGTGGTGATACAGGCTCTACAGAAGTTGTGTCCACATGATGTGGAAACTGGACTCTTGAACACATCCTGACAGACGGAACAGGAAAAGTTCTCCTCAGACCAGGAAGATTTAGCAGAGGCCATTCCTAGAACACATTGTTGAATCAAGTTAGAAAACAACCTTTTTTTTAAACGTATTAAATTGTACTGTAAAGAGAGAGAGAGAGAGAAAGACAGAGACAGAGAGAGAAAGACAGAGAGAGAGAGAGAGAGAAAAGGGGGGGAGAGAGAGAGAGCGAGCGAGCGAGCAAGAGGGCGAGTGAGAGTGAGAGAAGGGGGAGAGAGAGAGAGAGACAGAGCGAAAGACAGTGAGAGAGAGAGAGAGAGAGAGAGAGAGAGTAGTACTACTACTACACCTACTACTGACTACTACTAATAACACTACTAATAACACTACTAATATTAATACTACTACTCACAGCTACTACTACTACTACTACTACTACTACTACGAGAGAGTAGTACTACTAATACTACTACTACAATTACAACTACTACTACTGATACTACTACTACTACTACTAACTACTATAAAAACTACTACATCTACTAATGACTACTACTACTACTTGTACAACAACTACTACTACTACTACCACTACTACTACTACTACAACTACTACTAATATTACTACTACTTTTACTACCACTACTAATACTAATACAACTACTACATCTTCTAATGACTACTACTACTACTTATAAATCTACTACCATCCACTACTTATACTACTACTACTACTAATATTAATACTACTACTAATACTCACAGCTACTACTACTACTACTACTACCATCCACTACTTATACTACTACTACTACTACTATTCCACTACTACTACTATTACAACTACTACTACTACTACTACTACTACTACTACTACCATCCACTACTTATACTACTACAACTACTACCACTACTAATATTAATACTACTACTCCTATCACAGCTACTACTACTACTACTACTAACACAACTACTACTCAACCACTACTACAAATACTTATTCTACTACTACAACTAATTAGTACTTATAATACTACTAATACTAATACAACTAACTACTACTACTACTACTACTTATAATACTACTACTACTACTACATTCACTACAACTACTACTACTACTACAACTACTACGACTACTACTACTTATAATACTACTACTACTACTACTACCATCCACTACTTATAGTACTACTATTACTACCAACACTACTAATATTAATACCACTACTCCTACTCACAGCTACTACTACTACGACTATTCCACTACGACTACTACTACTACTACTACTACTATTACTACTACTAACACTACTGATACTACTACTACAACTACTCAACCACTACTACAAATACTTATTATACTACTACAACTACAACTACAGATAATACAACTAACTTCTACTACTACTACTTATAATACAATCCACTACTACTACTACTACTACTACTATTACTACTACGACGACGACTATTTTTACTACTACTACTACCACCACTACTGATACTACTAACAACTATTACTACTACTTCAACTACTACTACTACTACTACTACTACTACTACTACTACTCAAATTCTACTACTACCACTACTACTAAAAAAACGATCTTTAAAAACGTATTAAAGTGTTTAGACAACAGTTTAAAGTGGTCTTAATGTTCCTATATGTGTATATATCCCCATCTATATTCTACTACTACCACTACTACTACAAAAAACGATCTTTTAAAAACGTATTAAGGTGTTTAGACAACAGTTTAAACAGGTTATAATGTCCCTATATGTGTATATATCCCCATCTATATTCTCCTACTAACACTACTACTACAAAAAACGATCTTTTAAAAACGTATTAAAGTGTTTAGACAACAGTTATAATGTCCCTATATGTGTATATATCTCTATCTATATGAGTGATGGAGTAGCGTAGGGCTTGATATAAACATATAATACACATTTAATACTATATGAACTTAACAATGGCCCACCATCAAAGTGTGTCCGTTGGAACAGGCTCCCTGGTGCAGAACTAACTCTTTGAAGCCCTTGGTCAACACTCACTACTCACCTTAGAACGCTGTCCACCGCTTAGTTGGACAAAGGCTGGTGTCCTTTCAACTGTTCTCTCCTCGTCGCGTCTCAAAGAGGAACTGTTCTCTCGTCGTCGCGTCTTGCCTTTTATGCTCCGCTAAGCTTTGTGACGTCATGGGGGGCGGGGCCACGCGATGACGTCACTTCCGGGCAAACGTAGATGTGTATTATATGTTTATATCAAGCCCTACGCTACTCCATCACTCATATAGATAGAGATATATACACATATAGGAACATTACAACCACTTTAAACTGTTGTCTAAACACTTTAATACGTTTTTAAAAGATCGTTTTTTTTAGTAGTAGTGGTAGTAGTAGAATATAGATGGGGATATATACACATATAGGAACATTACAACCACTTTAAACTGTTGTTTAAACACTTTAATACGTTTTTAAATGATCGTTTTTTTGTAGTAGTAGTGGTAGTAGTAGAATATAGAGGTTGTGGTAAGCGTAATGTAATACAGACGGTTTAGAGCATGGTGGTTACTTTATTCAGGCTTGTACTCTCCATGTCATTTGGTAGTCGCGTGACCGGTAGTCCCGCCTCCGGTCTCATACATCCTGTTAGCTCTATCACAATAAAAGCATAACAGCTAACACCACATCTCACACATCAGTGTGTGTGTGTGTGTGTGTGTGTGTGTGTGTGTGTGTGTGTGTGTGTGTGTGTGTGTGTGTGTGTGTGTGTGTGTGTGTGTGTGCCTGCTGGTGTAACCCAAAAAACCAACCAGGAAACAACACAAGAAGAATCCAAACCAACAAGACTATGAACCATTTTAAAGGAACTTCTCAAGAGTTGCAGTCAGTAATCAATAGTCTATAAAGTATCGTCAGAGACTGTGTGTGTCTGAGCTTCTAGTCATCAGAGCTCTCTGTCTATGGTTCATATTTTAATAAGGTTATTATAGTTCATGACTGAGTGAAGTCATGGAACAACAGCCTAGAAGAGGTTAGTCTGAAAGGAACTGAACTGGGAGGGGAACTGGACCAACTGGTTCATCATGCTTTGTTACCGAGTCAGAGATACTGTAGTCAACTCTGATCTGTGATGTATCATCAATATATATCACTAATATATCATCATATATCACTTTATTACAGCAGGAAGAAGACTAAGATACTGTAGTCAACTCTGATCTGTGATGTATCATCAATATATATCACTAATATATCATCATATATCACTTTATTACAGCAGGAAGAAGACTAAGATACTGTAGTCTGTAGTCAGTACAGGAAGTACTCAGTATAATAGGTAGATTGTCAGTACATGCACTCAGTAGAATAGGTACATTCTCAGTACATGTAGTCAGTATAATAGGTACATTGTCAGTACCTTTACTCAGTATAATAGGTATATTCTCAGTACATGTACTCAGTAGAATAGGTACATTCTTGTCACGGTCCAACCCAGTTCTTTCCGCTCCTAGTCCTGGATCTCCGCGGGCTTCCTGGATCCGCGATGTCACCGGACTCCGTTCACAGCTTTTCCCACTTCTCTCATCCATAACCAAATGTAACGTTAACTTAACCCCACAGAGCATATTCAGTTTGTCACTGGATTCATCTTAAAGAGGGCGGTTGAATGTGTTTACAGTTGCCTGTTATACCTGTTATGCCTGCGAGGTTCCCAACCACCCTGGGCTCCATCTCTTCTCCCCCCTACCGTCCGGTCGTCGGTTCTGCAGCATCCGTACAACGACTACCAGGTTCAAGGATAGTTTGATCCACAGGCAGTGACCTACTGAACTGCTAGGAGTGCTGCCACTATCATAACATTGTCATTAACATTACACTGTCATACTTTGCTGGACTCATTACAGTTACTGCACTGTTCTGCACTGAATTCATGATGGAATTCAACACACATTCCATCAGTCATTGTATTGTTATTTTTATTGTCATTTTAATTGTGTACAGTATTGTTACAGTACAGTGTAAGTATAGTACATAGTATAGTATATTGTGTTAAATTGTAGTATAAATTCAAACTGCAGGAGGGAATGGGGAGTAAGCATTCCATTCTACTCGTTGCATATGGCAAATCAAAATCTTGAATCTTGAATGAAGGAGCAGGTAGGGTCAGAGGTCATTAAGGAGCAGGTAGGGGTTATGGGTCATTAAGGAGCAGGTAGGGTTAGGGTCATTAAGGAGCAGTAGGGGTTAGGGTCATTAAGGAGCAGGTAGGGGTTAGGGTCATTAGGAGCAGGTAGGGTTAGGGTTCATTAAGGAGCAGGTAGGGGTTAGGGGTCATTAAGGAGCAGGTAGGGGTTAGGGTTCATTAAGGAGCAGGTAGGGTTAGGGTCATTAAGGAGCAGGTAGGGGTTAGGGTTCATTAAGGAGCAGGTAGGGTTAGGGGTCATTAAGGAGCAGGTAATGTTCAGAGGTAATTAGGGGACAGGTGGGGGTCAGAGGTCATTAAGGAGCAGGTAGGAGTCAGGGTCATTAAGGAGCAGGTAGGGGTTAGGGTCATTGAGGAGCAGGTAGGGGTTAGGGTCATTAAGGAGCAGGTAGGGGTTAGGGGTCATTAAGGAGCAGGTAGGGGTTAAGGTCATTAAGGAGCAGGTAGGGTTAGGGTCATTGAGGAGCAGGTAGGGTTCAGAGGTCATTGAGGAGCAGGTAGGGGTCAGAGGTCATTGAGGAGCAGGTAGGGGTTAGGGGTCATTGAGGAGCAGGTAGGGGTTAGAGGTCATTGAGGAGCAGGTAGGGGTTAGAGGTCATTGAGGAGCAGGTAGGGGTCAGAAGTCATTGAGGAGCAGGTAGGGGTTAAGGGTCATTGAGGAGCAGGTATAATCATAATGATCACTTTCTCAGCAGCTTTCTCCCCCATAGATGGCCTTGTATTGATGAACAGAATACCAATCAGGATCCGTGTTAGAAACTCATATCAGAGCCCTTTTTAGAATGTTAAGATACACACAATAATATATTATGAACAACAAAACAAATGTGTGTATTTCTATATATATGTGTGTGTGTGTATTTATATATGTGTGTGTGTATTTATATATATATGTGTGTGTGTGTATTTATATATGTGTGTGTGCATTTATATATATATATATGTGTGTGTGTGGTAAGGATGCTTTTATATAGGGCTTAATTCCAAAACCCTTTTTTTGTGTGTGTGTGTGTGTGTTTTTATACTGTATATATGTGTGTGTGTACTTCTATATATTTGAGTGTGTGTGTCTGAATACTGTATATGTGTGCGTTTGTTTGTTTGTTTGTTTGTTTGTGTGTTGTGTGTGTCTCAATGTGTGTTGCTACAAGCGACACAGAGACACTGAGGAACCATAACCCCCTAACCCAAACCCAGGGAGGAGGTCCTCCTGGGTGAATGTGGACTGGAAGGTGTGGATGAGTGTCAGTGTGTCTGAGGACCCTCCTCCATCTGGGGACACTCTGTAGAAGGAGAGAGAGCCAGCAGGTCGGTCCACATACACTCCTACTCTGTTAGAGGGGGGGAGATCTATGACTGTTCCTCTACCGTTGTAATAGACAGAGTAACGATCATCATAACAATCAAGACTCCAGGACTTGTTGTTGCATCCAAGCCAGCTGTCATCACCCCATCCTCTCCTAGTGATTCCTCTGTATGTCACTCCTATACTACAACACCTCCTCCTTTCCTCTCCATCTCCACCTCCCAGTAACAGCGGTCAGTCAGACCCTCTCTACACAACACCTGGTGAAGGTAGTCAAATCTCTCCAGGTGATCAGGATACGACTCCTCCTCTCTAACCCTCGTCACCTTCCTGTTGTCCTCAGACAGAGAGAGTCCTCTGTGGGCTGTGTTTGGGTCCAGTGTGAGTTCACACTCATCTGATGGGAGAGAAGCAAAGACATGATGAGTCTACACAGAAATACTACATATAAAATACACATACAAGTATCATGAATAGATGTAGTATTCTATATTAATATATCTAGATTATATATTAATATATATATTATTAAATATAAATATATATTATTAAATGATTTTAAATTAAATAATTATTAAATAAAGAGTTATATTAATATATTGATAAGATACATGATGTCCACCATCATGTATCTTATCAATATAATAATATATTGATAAGATACATGATGTCCACCATCATGTTCATTCCCAGTAGGACGTCACCTCCTGCTGTGTGGATGGACTTTCAATCTGAGGAGTTAGTGTGTTGTTGTGATGACTCAAACTAAACAGACACTTACACTTCTTTAGAGTCGACCTCAGGTCAAGCATCTTCTTCATCTCCATGTCCAGTGTCTCCTTCAGCTGATCCAGGGATCTCCTCAAGGTCCTATGCATGAGTCTATCTTCCCCAGCTGGGCCTTCTTCAGCTCATATTCCTCCTTCAGACGTACAACAGGATGGGACCTGTGGTCCCCCTCTTCTCCTGGTTCAACACAAGGCTGCTCTTTGACCGGTACGGACCGTCTAAACTCGTCCACCATCTCCGATAAGAGGGTATTGACCCGTAGATCGGGTCTTGTGTGGAACAGCTCGTTGCAAAGAGGACATTTGAAGTGGACCTGGTCCTCCCAGAACGTGGTGATACAGGCTCTACAGAAGTTGTGTCCACATGGTGTGGAAACTGGACTCTTGAACACATCCAGACAGACGAAACAGGAAAAGTTCTCCTCAGACCAGGAAGATTTAGCAGAGGCCATTCCTAGAACACATTGTTGAATCAAGTTAGAAAACAACCTTTTTTTAAAACGTATTAAAGTGTTAAAGTGTACTGTAAAGAGAGCAGAGAGAGAGAGAGAGAGAGAGAGAGAGAGAGAGAGAGAGAGAGAGAGAGAGAGAGAGAGAGAGAGAGAGAGAGAGAGAGAGAGAGAGAGAGAGAGAGAGAGAGAGAGAGAGAGAGAGAGAGAGAGAGAGAGAAGTACTACACTACTATCACTACTACTACTAATTATTACTTATAATACTAATACAACTAACTACTACTACTACTACTACTACTACTACTACTACTACTACTACTACTACTTCTAAACAATCCACTACTACTATTACTACTACGACGACGCTATTACTACTACTACTACGACCACTACTGATACTACTAACAACTATTACTACTACTACAACTACTACTCAAATTCTACTACTACCACTACTACTACAAAAAACGATCTTTAAAAACGTATTAAAATGTTTAGACAACAGTTTAAAGTGGTTGTAATGTCCCTATATGTGTATATATCCCCACTATATTCTACTACTACCACTACTACTACAAAAAACGATCTTTTAAAAACGTATTAAAGTCTTTAGACAACAGTTTAAAGTGGTTGTAATGTCCCTATATGTGTATATATCTCTATCTATATGAGTGATGGAGTAGCGTAGGGCTTGATATAAACATATAATACACATCTAATACTACATGAACTTAACAATGGTCCACCATCAAAGTGTGTCCGTTGGAACAGGCTCCCTGGTGCAGAACTAACTCTTTGAAGCCCTTGGTCAACACTCACTACTCACCTTAGAACGCTGTCCACCGCTTAGTTGGACAAAGGCTGGTGTCCTTTCAACTGTTCTCTCCTCGTCGCGTCTCAAAGAGGAACTGTTATCTCCGCGTCGCGTCTTGCCTTTTATGCTCCGCTAAGCTTTGTGACGTCATGGGGGCGGGGCCACGCGATGACGTCACTTCAGGGCAAACGTAGATGTGTATTATATGTTTATATCAAGCCCTACGCTACTCCATCACTCATATAGATAGAGATATATACACATATAGGAACATTACAACCACTTTAAACTGTTGTCTAAACACTTTAATACGTTTTTAAAAGATCGTTTTTTTTAGTAGTAGTGGTAGTAGTAGAATATAGATGGGGATATATACACATATAGGAACATTACAACCACTTTAAACTGTTGTCTAAACACTTTAATACGTTTTTAAAAGATCGTTTTTTTTTGTAGTAGTGGTAGTAGTAGAATATAGATGGGGATATATACACATATAGGAACATTACAACCACTTTAAACTGTTGTCTAAACACTTTAATACGTTTTTAAAAGATCGGTTTTTTTTAGTAGTAGTGGTATTAGTAGAATATAGATAGGGATATATACACATATAGTGTAGTGCCGAAAGACGGGAGTCGGAGGCGGTGTGTCAAAAGAGATACTTGTGGTTTTATTAGCCATACAAAACAAACACAGTAGCAACAAGCAAGCTAACCGGAAGAAGAACAAGTCCGGTGCTCAAACAGTCCGTGCGGGAACACGCCCCCCCAACCATAGTTCCCCAGGCAGGATTCCCAGGCTAGCTCGCTATGTCTCCAGCTCCTAGCTTCCAGGCTAGCTCAGTGTCCCCAGCTTCTAGCTTCCAGAATAGCTCCTTGTGTCTCCAGTTCCTAGTTTCCAGACTAGCTCCTTGTGTCTCCAGCTCCTAGCTCCCAGGCTAGCTCCCCATGTCTCTAGTTCCTAGCTCCCAGGCTAGCTCCCTGTGTCTCCTGTTCCTAGCTCCCAGGCTAGGTCCCTGTGGGGATATATACACATATAGGAACATTACAACCACTTTAAACTGTTGTCTAAACACTTTAATACGTTTTTAAAAGATCGGTTTTTTTAGTAGTAGTGGTATTAGTAGAATATAGATAGGGATATATACACATATAGTGTAGTGCCGAAAGACGGGAGTCGGAGGCGGTGTGTCAAAAGAGATACTTGTGGTTTTATTAGCCATACAAAACAAACACAGTAGCAACAAGCAAGCTAACCGGAAGAAGAACAAGTCCGGTGCTCAAACAGTCCGTGCGGGAACACGCCCCCCCAACCATAGTTCCCCAGGCAGGATTCCCAGGCTAGCTCGCTATGTCTCCAGCTCCTAGCTTCCAGGCTAGCTCAGTGTCCCCACCTTCTAGCCTCCAGAATAGCTCCTTGTGTCTCCAGTTCCTAGTTTCCAGACTAGCTCCTTGTTTCTCCAGCTCCTAGCTCCCAGGCTAGCTCCCCATGTCTCTAGTTCCTAGCTCCCAGGCTAGCCCCCTGTGTCTCCTGTTCCTAGCTCCCAGGATAGCTCCCTGTGTCTCCAGTTCCAAGCTTCCAGGCTAGCTCCCTGTGTCTCCAGCTCGTAGCTCCCAGGCTAGCTCCCCACGTCTCTAGTTCCTAGCTTCCAGGCTAGCTCCTCATGACTCCAGTTCCTAGCTCCATGGATAGATCCCTGTGTCTCCAGTCCCTAGCGTCCAGGCTAGCTCCCTTTGTCTCCAGTTCTTAGCTCCCAGGCTAGCTCCCTGTGTCTCCAGTTCCTAGCTCCCAGTGTCTCCAGTTCCTAGCTCCCAGGCTACCTCCCTTTGTCTCCAGTTGCTAGCTCCCAGGCTAGCTCCCTGTGTCTCCTGTTCCTAGCTCCCAGGCTAGCTCCCTGTGTCTCCATTTCCTCGCTCCCAGTCTAGCTCGCTATTCCCAGGCTAGCTCGCTATGTCTCCAGCTCCTAGCTTCCAGGCTAGCTCAGTGTCCCCAGCTTCTAGCTTCCAGAATAGCTCCTTGTGTCTCCAGTTCCTAGTTTCCAGACTAGCTCCTTGTGTCTCCAGCTCCTAGCTCCCAGGCTAGCTCCCATGTCTCTAGTTCCTAGCTCCCAGGCTAGCTCCCTGTGTCTCCTGTTCCTAGCTCCCAGGCTAGGTCCCTGTGTCTCCAGTTCCAAGCTTCCAGGCTAGCTCCCTATGTCTCTAGTTCCTAGCTCCCAGGCTAGCTCCCCACGTCTCTAGTTCCTAGCTTCCAGGCTAGCTCCTCATGACTCCAGTTCCTAGCTCCAAGGCTAGCTCCCTGTGTCTCCAATCCCTAGCGTCCAGGCTAGCTCCCTTTGTCTCCAGTTCCTAGCTCCCAGGCTAGCTCCCTGTGTCTCCAGTTCCTAGCTCCCAGTGTCTCCAGTTCCTAGCTCCCAGGCTACCTCCCTGTGTCTCCAGTTGCTAGCTCCCAGGCTAGCTCCCTGTGTCTCCTGTTCCTAGCTCCCAGGCTAGCTCCCTGTGTCTCCAGTTCCTAGCTCCTAGGCTAGCTCCCTGTGTCTCCGGTTCCAAGCTCCCAGGCTAGCTCCCTGTGTCTCCAGTTCCAAGCTTCCAGGCTAGCTCCCTGTGTCTCCAGTTCCTAGCTCCCAGGCTAGCTCCCTGTGTCTCCAGTTCCTAGCTCCCAGGCTAGCTCCCTGTGTCTCCTGTTCCTAGCTCCCAGGCTAGCTCCCTGTGTCTCCAGTTCCTAGCTCCCAGGCTAGCTCCCTGTGTCTCCTGTTCCTAGCTCCCAGGCTAGCTCCCTGTGTCTCCATTTCCTCGCTCCCAGTCTAGCTCGCTATTCCCAGGCTAGCTCGCTATGTCTCCAGCTCCTAGCTTCCAGGCTAGCTCAGTGTCCCCAGCTTCTAGCTTCCAGAATAGCTCCTTGTGTCTCCAGTTCCTAGTTTCCAGACTAGCTCCTTGTGTCTCCAGCTCCTAGCTCCCAGGCTAGCTCCCCATGTCTCTAGTTCCTAGCTCCCAGGCTAGCTCCCTGTGTCTCCTGTTCCTAGCTCCCAGGCTAGGTCCCTGTGTCTCCAGTTCCAAGCTTCCAGGCTAGCTCCCTATGTCTCTAGTTCCTAGCTCCCAGGCTAGCTCCCCACGTCTCTAGTTCCTAGCTTCCAGGCTAGCTCCTCATGACTCCAGTTCCTAGCTCCAAGGCTAGCTCCCTGTGTCTCCAATCCCTAGCGTCCAGGCTAGCTCCCTTTGTCTCCAGTTCCTAGCTCCCAGGCTAGCTCCCTGTGTCTCCAGTTCCTAGCTCCCAGTGTCTCCAGTTCCTAGCTCCCAGGCTACCTCCCTGTGTCTCCAGTTGCTAGCTCCCAGGCTAGCTCCCTGTGTCTCCTGTTCCTAGCTCCCAGGCTAGCTCCCTGTGTCTCCAGTTCCTAGCTCCTAAGCTAGCTCCCTGTGTCTCCGGTTCCAAGCTCCCAGGCTAGCTCCCTGTGTCTCCAGTTCCAAGCTTCCAGGCTAGCTCCCTGTGTCTCCAGTTCCTAGCTCCCAGGCTAGCTCCATTTGTCTCCAGTTCCTAGCTCCCAGGCTAGCTCCCTGTGTCTCCTGTTCCTAGCTCCCAGGCTAGCTCCCTGTGTCTCCGGTTCCAAGCTCCCAGGCTAGCTCCTTGTGTCTCCAGTTCCAAGCTTCCAGGCTAGCTCCCTGTGTCTCCAGTTCCTAGCTCCCAGGCTAGCTCCCTCTGTCTCCAGTTCCTTGCTCCCAGGCTAGCTCCCTGTGTCTCCAGTTCCTTGCTCTCTGGCTAGCTCGCTATGTCTCCATCTCCTAGCTTCCAGGCTAGCTCAGTGTCCCCAGCTTCTAGCTTCCAGAATAGCTCCGTGTGTCTCCAGTTCCTAGTTTCCAGGCTAGCCCCGTGTGTCCCCAGCTCTTAGCTTCCAGGCTAGCTCTGTGCGTCTCCAGCTCCTAGCTTCCTGACTAGCTCCTTGTCCCCAGCTCCTAGCTTCCAGGCTAGCTCCCTGTGTCTCCAGCTCCTAGCTCCCAGGCTAGCTCCCTGTGCCTCCAGTTCCTAACCCCCAGGCTAGCTCCCTGTGCCTCTGGTTCCAAGCTCACAGGCTAGCTCCCTGTGTCTCCAGTTCCAAGCTTCCAGGCTAGCTCCCTGTGTCTCCAGTTCCTAGCTCCCAGGCTACCTCACTCTGTCTCCAGTTCCTTGCTCCCAGGCTAGCTCCGTGTGTCTCCAGTTCCTTGCTCCCTGGCTAGCTCGCTCTGTCTCCAGCTCCTAGCTTCCAGGCTAGCTCAGTGTCCCCAGCTTCTAGCTTCCAGAATAGCTCCGTGTGTCTCCAGTTCCTAGTTTCCAGGCTAGCTCCTTGTGTCTCCAGCTCCCAGCTTCCAGGCTAGCTCCCTGTGTCTCCAGTTCCTAGCTCCCAGGCTAGCTTCCTCTGTCTCCAGTTCCTTGCTCCCAGGCTAGCTCCCTGTTTCTCCAGTTCCTTGCTCTCAGGCTAGCTTGCTATGTCTCCAGCTCCTAGCTTCCAGGCTAGCTCCGTGCGTCTCCAGCTCCTAGCTTCCTGGCTAGCTCCTTGTCCCCAGATCTTAGCTTCCATTCTAGCTCCCTGTGACTCAAGCTCCTAGCTTCCTGGCTAGCTCTTTGTCCCCAGCTCCTAGCTTCCTGGCTAGCTCCTTGTCCCCAGCTCCTAGCTTCCAGGCTAGCTCCCCGTGTCTCCAGTCCCTAACTCCCAGGCTAGCTCCCTGTGCCTCCAGTTCCTAACCCCCAGGCTAGCTCCCTGTGCCTCCGGTTCCAAGCTCCCAGGCTAGCTCCCTGTGTCTCCAGTTCCAAGCTTCCAGGCTAGTCCCTGTGTCTCCAGTTCCTAGCTCCCAGGCTAGCTCCCTCTGTCTCCAGTTCCTTGCTCCCAGGCTAGCTCCCTGTGTCTCCAGTTCCTTGCTCCCAGGCTAGCTTGCTATGTCTCCAGCTCCTAGCTTCCAGGCTAGCTCAGTGTCCCCAGCTTCTAGCTTCCAGAATAGCTCCGTGTGTCTCCAGTTCCTATCTCCCAGGCTAGCTCCCTGTGTCTCCAGTTGCTAGCTCCCAGGCTAGCTCCCTGTGTCTCCGGTTCCAAGCTCCCAGGCTAGCTCCCTGTGTCTCCAGTTCCAAGCTTCCATGCTAGCTCCCTGTGTCTCCAGTTCCTAGGTCCCAGAATAGCTCCCTGTCTCCAGTTCCTAGCTTCCAAGCTAGCCCCGTGTGTTCCTAGCTCCTAGCTTCCAGGCTAGCTCCGTGCGTCTCCAGCTCCTAGCTTCCTGGCTAGCTCCTTGTCTCCATTTCCTCGCTCCCAGTCTAGCTCGCTATTCCCAGGCTAGCTCGCTATGTCTCCAGCTCCTAGCTTCCAGGCTAGCTCAGTGTCCCAACCTTCTAGCTTCCAGAATAGCTCCTTGTGTCTCCAGTTCCTAGTTTCCAGACTAGCTCCTTGTGTCTCCAGCTCCTAGCTCCCAGGCTAGCTCCCCATGTCTCTAGTTCCTAGCTCCCAGACTAGCCCCCTGTGTCTCCTGTTCCTAGCTCCCAGGCTAGCTCCCTGTGTCTCCAGTTCCAAGCTTCCAGGCTAGCTCCCTGTGTCTCCAGCTCGTAGCTCCCAGGCTAGCTCCCCACATCTCTAGTTCCTAGCTTCCAGGCTAGCTCCTCATGACTCCCGTTCCTAGCTCCATGGATAGATCCCTGTGTCTACAGTCCCTAGCATCCAGACTAGCTCCCTTTGTCTCCAGTTCCTAGCTCCCAGGCTAGCTCCCTGTGTCTCCAGTTCCTAGCTCCCAGTGTCTCCAGTTCCTAGCTCCCAGGCTAGCTCCTTGTCTCCATTTCCTCGCTCCCAGTCTAGCTCGCTATTCCCAGGCTAGCTCGCTATGTCTCCAGCTCCTAGCTTCCAGGCTAGCTCAGTGTCCCACCTTCTAGCTTCCAGAATAGCTCCTTGTGTCTCCAGTTCCTAGTTTCCAGACTAGCTCCTTGTGTCTCCAGCTCCTAGCTCCCAGGCTAGCTCCCATGTCTCTAGTTCCTAGCTCCCAGACTAGCCCCTGTGTCTCCTGTTCCTAGCTCCCAGGCTAGCTCCCTGTGTCTCCAGTTCCAAGCTTCCAGGCTAGCTCCCTGTGTCTCCAGCTCGTAGCTCCCAGGCTAGCTCCCACATCTCTAGTTCCTAGCTTCCAGGCTAGCTCCTCATGACTCCGTTCCTAGCTCCAGGCTAGCTCCCTGTGTCTACAGTCCCTAGCATCCAGGCTAGCTCCCTTTGTCTCCAGTTCCTAGCTCCCAGGCTAGCTCCCTGTGTCTCCAGTTCCTAGCTCCCAGTGTCTCCAGTTCCTAGCTCCCAGGCTACCTCCCTTTGTCTCCAGTTGCTAGCTCCCAGGCTAGCTCCCTGTGTCTCCTGTTCCTAGTTCCCAGGCTAGCTCCCTGTGTCTCCATTTCCTCGCTCCCAGGCTAGCTCGCTATGTCTCCAGCTCCTAGCTTCCAGGCTAGCTCAGTGTCCCCAGCTTCTAGCTTCCAGAATAGCTCCTTGTGTCTCCAGTTCCTAGCTTCCAGGCTAGCTCCCTGTGTCTCCAGCTCGTAGCTCCCAGGCTAGCTCTCTATGTCTCTAGTTCCTAGCTCCCAGGCTAGCTCCCCACGTCTCTAGTTCCTAGCTTCCAGGCTAGCTCCTCATGACTCCAGTTCCTAGCTCCAAGGCTAGCTCCCTGTGTCTCCAGTCCCTAGCGTCCAGGCTAGCTCCCTTTGTCTCCAGTTCCTAGCTCCCAGGCTAGCTCCCTGTGTCTCCAGTTCCTAGCTCCCAGTGTCTCCAGTTCCTAGCTCCCAGGCTACCTCCCTGTGTCTCCAGTTGCTAGCTCCCAAGCTAGCTCCCTGTATCTCCTGTTCCTAGCTCCCAGGCTAGCTCCCTGTGTCTCCAGTTCCTAGCTCCTAGGCTAGCTCCCTGTGTCTCCGGTTCCAAGCTCCCAGGCTAGCTCCCTGTGTCTCCAGTTCCAAGCTTCCAGGCTAGCTCCCTGTGTCTCCAGTTCCTAGCTCCCAGGCTAGCTCCATTTGTCTCCAGTTCCTAGCTTCCCAGCTAGCCCCGTGTGTCCCCAGCTCCTAGCTTCCAGGCTAGCTCCATGTGTCTCCAGTTCCTAGCTCCCATGCTAGCTCCCTGTGTATCCAGTTCCTAGCTCCCAGGCTAGCTCCCTGTGTCTCCGGTTCCAAGCTCCCAGGCTAGCTCCCTGTCTCCATATCCTAGCTTCCAAGCTAGCCCAGTGTGTCTCCATTTCATAGTTTCCAGGCTAGCTCCTTGTGTCTCCAGTTACTACATCCCAGAATAGCTCCCTGTGTCTCCAGTTGCTAGCTCCCATGCTAGCTCCCTGTGTCTCCTGTTCCTAGCTCCCAGGCTAGATACCTGTGTCTCCGGTTCCAAGCTCCCAGGCTAGCTCCCTTGTCTCCAGTTCCAAGAGTCCAGGCTAGCTCCCTTTGTCTCCAGTTCCTAGCTCACAGGCTAGCTCCCTGTCTCCAGTTCCTAGCTTCCAAGCTAGCCCCGTGTGTCCCCAGCTCCTAGCTTCCAGGCTAGCTCCATGTGTCTCCAGTTCCTAGCTCCCAGGCTAGCTCCCTGTATATCCAGTTCCTAGCTCCCAGGCTAGCTCCTTGTGTCTCCAGTTACTACATCCCAGAATAGCTCCCTGTGTCTCCAGTTGCTAGCTCCCATGCTAGCTCCCTGTGTCTCCTGTTCCTAGCTCCCAGGCTAGATACCTGTGTCTCCAATCCCTAGCGTCCAGGCTAGCTCCCTTTGTCTCCAGTTCCTAGCTCCCAGGCTAGCTCCCTGTGTCTCCAGTTCCTAGCTCCCAGTGTCTCCAGTTCCTAGCTCCCCGGCTACCTCCCTGTGTCTCCAGTTGCTAGCTCCCAAGCTAGCTCCCTGTATCTCCTGTTCCTAGCTCCCAGGCTAGCTCCCTGTGTCTCCAGTTCCTAGCTCCTAGGCTAGCTCCCTGTGTCTCCGGTTCCAAGCTCCCAGGCTAGCTCCCTGTGTCTCCAGTTCCAAGCTTCCAGGCTAGCTCCCTGTGTCTCCAGTTCCTCGCTCCCAGGCTAGCTCCATTTGTCTCCAGTTCCTAGCTTCCCAGCTAGCCCCGTGTGTCCCCAGCTCCTAGCTTCCAGGCTAGCTCCATGTGTCTCCAGTTCCTAGCTCCCATGCTAGCTCCCTGTGTATCCAGTTCCTAGCTCCCAGGCTAGCTCCCTGTGTCTCCGGTTCCAAGCTCCCAGGCTAGCTCCCTGTCTCCATATCCTAGCTTCCAAGCTAGCCCAGTGTGTCTCCATTTCATAGTTTCCAGGCTAGCTCCTTGTGTCTCCAGTTACTACATCCCAGAATAGCTCCCTGTGTCTCCAGTTGCTAGCTCCCATGCTAGCTCCCTGTGTCTCCTGTTCCTAGCTCCCAGGCTAGATACCTGTGTCTCCGGTTCCAAGCTCCCAGGCTAGCTCCCTTGTCTCCAGTTCCAAGAGTCCAGGCTAGCTCCCTTTGTCTCCAGTTCCTAGCTCACAGGCTAGCTCCCTGTCTCCAGTTCCTAGCTTCCAAGCTAGCCCCGTGTGTCCCCAGCTCCTAGCTTCCAGGCTAGCTCCATGTGTCTCCAGTTCCTAGCTCCCAGGCTAGCTCCCTGTGTATCCAGTTCCTAGCTCCCAGGCTAGCTCCCTGTGTCTCCGGTTCCAAGCTCCCAGGCTAGCTCCTTTGTCTCCAGTTCCAAGCTTCCAGGCTAGCTCCCTGTGTCTCCAGTTCCTAGCTCCCAGGCTAATTCCCTGTGTCTCCATTACCTAGCTCCCAGGCTAACTCGCTATGTCTCCAGCTCCTAGCTTCCAGGCTAGCTCATTGTCCCCAGCTTCTAGCGTCCAGAATAGCTCCTTGTGTCTCCAGTTCCTAGCTCACAGGCTAGCTCCCTCTGTCTCCAATTCCTAGCTCCCAGGCTAGCTCGCTATGTCTCCAGCTCCTAGCTTCCAGGCTAGCTCCCTGTGTCTCCAGTTCCAAGCTCCCAGTTTAGCTCCCTGTGTCTCCTGTTCCTAGCTCCCAGGCTAGCTCCCTGTGTCTCCGGTTCCCAGCTTCCAGGCTAGCTCCCTGTGTCTCCATTCCATAGTTTCCAGGCTAGCTCATTGTGTCTCCAGTTACTAGCTCCCAGACTAGCTCCCTGTATCTACAGTTGCTAGCTCCCAGGCTAGCTCCCAGTGTCTCCGGTTCCAAGCTCCCAGGCTAGCTCCCTGTGTCTCCAGTTCCAAGCTTCCAGGCTAGCTCCCTGTGTCTCCAGTTCCTAGCTCACAGGCTAGCTCCCTGTCTCCATATCCTAGCTTCCAAGCTAGCCCAGTGTGTCTCCATTTCATAGTTTCCAGGCTAGCTCCTTGTGTCTCCAGTTACTACATCCCAGAATAGCTCCCTGTGTCTCCAGTTGCTAGCTCCCATGCTAGCTCCCTGTGTCTCCTGTTCCTAGCTCCCAGGCTAGATCCCTGTGTCTCCGGTTCCAAGCTCCCAGGCTAGCTCCCTGTGTCTCCAGTTCCAAGCGTCCAGGCTAGCTCCCTTTGTCTCCAGTTCCTAGCTCACAGGCTAGCTCCCTGTCTCCAGTTCCTAGCTTCCAAGCTAGCCCCGTGTGTCCCCAGTTCCTAGCTCCCAGGCTAGCTCCCTGTGTATCCAGTTCCTAGCTCCCAGGCTAGCTCCCTGTGTCTTCGGTTCCAAGCTCCAAGGCTAGCTCCTTGTGTCTCCAGTTCCAAGCTTCCAGGCTAGCTCCCTGTGTCTCCAGTTCCTAGCTCCCAGGCTATTTCCCTGTGTCTCCATTACCTAGCTCCCAGGCTAACTCGCTATGTCTCCAGCTCCTAGCTTCCAGGCTAGCTCATTGTCCCCAGCTTCAAGCTTCCAGAATAGCTCCTTGTGTCTCCAGTTCCTAGTTTACAGGCTAGCTCCTTGTTTCTCCAGCTCCAGATTCTAGGCTAGCTCCCTGTGTCTCCATTTCCTAGTTTCCAGGCTAGTTCTCTGTGTCTCCAGTTCCTAGCCCCCAGGTTAGCTCCCTGTGTCTCCAGTTCCTTGCTCCCAGGCTAGCTCGCTATGTCTCCAGCTCCTAGCTTCCAGGCTAGCTCATTGTCCCCAGCTTCTAGCGTCCAGAATAGCTCCTTGTGTCTCCAGTTCCTAGCTCACAGGCTAGCTCCCTCAGTCTCCAATTCCTAGCTCCCAGGCTAGCTCGCTATGTCTCCAGCTCCTAGCTTCCAGGCTAGCTCCCTGTGTCTCCTGTTCCTTGCTCCCAGGCTAACTCCCTGTGTCTCCGGTTCCCAGCTTCCAGGCTAGCTCCCTGTGTTTCCATTTCATAGTTTCCAGGCTAGCTCCTTGTGTCTCCAGTTACTACATCCCAGAATAGCTCCCTGTGTCTCCAGTTGCTAGCTCCCATGCTAGCTCCCTGTGTCTCCTGTTGCTAGCTCCCAGGCTAGATCCCTGTGTCTCCGGTTCCAAGCTCCCAGGCTAGCTCCCTGTGCCTCCAGTGCCAAGCGTCCAGGCTTGCTCCCTTTGTCTCCAGTTCATAGCTCACAGGCTAGCTCCCTGTCTCCAGTTCCTAGCTTCCAAGCTAGCCCCGTGTGTCCCCAGCTCCTAGCTTCCAGGCTAGCTCCATGTGTCTCCAGTTCCTAGCTCCCAGGCTAGCTCCCTGTGTATCCAGTTCCTAGCTCCCAGGCTAGCTCCCTGTGTATCCAGTTCTTAGCTCCCAGGCAAGCTCCCTGTGTTTCCAATTCCTAGCTCCCAGGCTAGCTTGCTATGTTTCCAGCTCCTAGCTTCAAGGCTAGCTCAGTGTCCCCAGCTTCTAGCTTCCAGAGTAGCTCCTTGTGTCTCCAGTTCCAAGTTTCCAGGCTAGCTCCTTGTGTCTCCAGCTCCCAGCTTCCAGGCTAGCTCCCTGTGTCTCCATTTCCTAGTTTCCAAGCTAGCTCCTTGTGTCTCCAGTTACTAGCTCACAGGCTAGCTCCCTGTGTCTCCAGTTCCTAGCTCCCAGGCTAGCTCCCTGTCTCCAGTTCCTAGCTTCCAAGCTAGCCCCGTGTGTCCCCAACTCCTAGCTTCCAGGCTAGATCCGTGTGTCTCCAGTTCCTAGCTCCCAGGCTAGCTCCCTGTGTATCCAGTTCCTAGCTCCCAGGCTAGCTCCCTCTGTCTCCAATTCCTAGCTCCCAGGCTAGCTCGCTATGTCTCCAACTCCTAGCTTCCAGGCTAGCTCCCTGTGTCTCCAGTTCCTAGCTCCCAGGCTATTTCCCTGTGTCTCCATTACCTAGCTCCCAGGCTAACTCGCTATGTCTCCAGCTCCTAGCTTCCAGGCTAGCTCAATGTCCCCAGCATCTAGCTTCCAGAATAGCTCCTTGTGTCTCCAGTTCCTTGTTTACAGGCTAGCTCCTTGTTTCTCCAGCTCCCAGCTTCTAGGCTAGCTCCCTGTGTCTCCATTTCCTAGTTTCCAGGCTAGGTCCCTGTGTCTCCAGTTCCTAGCTCCCAGGCTAGCTCCCTGTGTCTCCAGTTCCTGCTCCCAGGCTAGCTCGCTATGTCTCCAGCTCCTAGCTTCCAGGCTAGCTCATTGTCCCCAGCTTCTAGCGTCCAGACTAGCTCCTTGTGTCTCCAGTTCCTAGCTCACAGGCTAGCTCCCTCAGTCTCCAATTCATAGCTCCCAGGCTAGCTCGCTATGTCTCCAGCTCCTAGCTTCCAGGCTAGCTCCCTGTGTCTCCTGTTCCTTGCTCCCAGGCTAGCTCCCTGTGTCTCCGGTTCCCAGCTTCCAGGCTAGCTCCCTTTGTCTCCATTTCATAGTTTCCAGGCTAGCTCCTTGTGTCTCCAGTTACTACATCCCAGAATAGCTCCCTGTGTCTCCAGTTGCTAGCTCCCATGCTAGCTCCCTGTGTCTCCTGTTCCTAGCTCCCAGGCTAGATCCCTGTGTCTCCGGTTCCAAGCTCCCAGGCTAGCTCCCTGTGTCTCCAGTTCCAAGCGTCCAGGCTTGCTCCCTTTGTCTCCAGTTCCTAGCTCACAGGCTAGCTCCCTGTCTCCAGTTCCTAGCTTCCAAGCTAGCCCCGTGTGTCCCCAGCTCCTAGCTTCCAGGCTAGCTCCATGTGTCTCCAGTTCCTAGCTCCCAGGCTAGCTCCCTGTGTATCCAGTTCCTAGCTCCCAGGCTTGCTCCCTGTGTATCCAGTTCTTAGCTCCCAGGCTAGCTCCCTGTGTTTCCAATTCCTAGCTCCCAGGCTAGCTTGCTATGTTTCCAGCTCCTAGCTTCAAGGCTAGCTCAGTGTCCCCAGCTTCTAGCTTCCAGAATAGCTCCTTGTGTCTCCAGTTCCAAGTTTCCAGGCTAGCTCCTATGTCTCCAGCTCCCAGCTTCCAGGCTAGCTCCCTGTGTCTCCATTTCCTAGTTTCCACGCTAGCTCCTTGTGTCTCCAGTTACTAGCTCACAGGCTAGCTCCCTGTGTCTCCAGTTCCTAGCTCCCAGGCTAGCTCCCTGTCTCCAGTTCCTAGCTTCCAAGCTAGCCCTGTGTGTCCCCAACTCCTAGCTTCCAGGCTAGATCCGTGTGTCTCCAGTTCCTAGCTCCCAGGCTAGCTCTCTGTGTATCCAGTTCCTAGCTCCCAGGCTAGCTCCCTCTGTCTCCAATTCCTAGCTCCCAGGCTAGCTCGCTATGTCTCCAACTCCTAGCTTCCAGGCTAGATCCCTGTGTCTCCAGTTCCTAGCTCCCAGGCTAGCTCCCTGTGTCTCCTGTTCCTAGCTCCCAGGCTAGCTCCCTGTGTCTCCGGTTCCAAGCTCCCAGGCTAGCTCCCTGTGTGTGTCTCACACAGGGATAATATATATCACTATATAATGTTTATATTAATAAATCAAATACATAAATATTAATATATTATAATGAATCTATAACATTATAATTATATATATAATATATAATAGTATATATTTTCATCATACTTTAGGTCCTAGGAAACTAGGCAACCAATTCATAGAAACACCTCTCCTATCAAAGTCACAATTGTAGTTATCCAAGGTTAATGTTGGCAACTGCTAGCGTTTAATGATGTCCTATCTATAAATCAAGAGAGTACTTTCCAATCAAGTACTTTTTCTTCCTCAGTGGTTATTCACGGCTCCACCCATTTCTAAAGGGTTTATTGAACTGACTCCAAACGGCTCATATCTTGATGACCTCATCAGGAGTTTTTCTGTGTAGACTCATCATGTCTTTGGTTCTCTCTCCCATCAGATGAGTGTGAACTCACACTGGACCCAAACACAGCCCACAGAAGACTCTCTCTGTCTGAAGACAACAGGAAGTTGACAGTGGTCGGAGAGGAGGAGTCGTATCCTGATCACCTGGAGAGATTTGACTACTATCCCCAGGTGTTGTGTAGAGAGGGTCTGACTGACCGCTGTTACTGGGAGGTTGAGATGAAAGGAAGAGGTGTTAGTATAGGAGTGACATACAGAGGAATCACTAGGAGAGGATGGGGTAATGACAGCTGGCTTGGATTCAACAACAAGTCCTGGAGTCTTTATTGTCATGATGATGGTTACTATGTCTGGTACAACAGTAGTAAAACAGCCATAGATCTCCCCCCCTCTAACAGAGTAGGAGTGTATGTGGACCGGCCTGCTGGCTCTCTCTCCTTCTACAGAGTGTCCCCAGATGGAGGAGGGTCCTCAGACACACTGACACTCATCCACACCTTCCAGTCCACATTCAGCCAGGAGGACCTCCTCCCTGGGTTTGGGTTCTTGGGGGGTTATGGTTCCTCAGTGTCTCTGTGGCGCTTGTAGCAACACACATAGAACACACACAAACACACGCAAATATACAAACACATTTTTATACACACACGCATAGAGAAATACACAAATAAACACACACACACACTTATAGAAATACACAAATATATAGAAATAAAAACACACATACACACACACACATTTTTAGAGATAAACACACACACATACAGACACAACTGTCACGGTTACGGTGGTTGGCAGGGGGCGTGGCCTAGCCACGTGCGCTGGTGGCGCACACACTCCTGTCAACAATTACGTTGGTTGGCAGGGGGCGTGGTCTAGCCACGTGCGCTGGCCACACACACACACACACACACACACCTGGACTCAATTTCCCCCCGTGTCATTTGTTGATCACCTCACCTGGGGTATATATACGTTGCCTTTCCTTTACCCCAGCGTGAGGTCGTTACTTATTATACTCCCATGCACCCTTGTGTCTTTGTGTGTGCTTGTGCTAATAAAGCCGTTCATCACTCTCCACTTGTCGGCGTCTGCGTTCGGGGTCCAACCCACTCCCTCTCTCGTGACAGAACGACCTCACCACTATGGACCCCGGCGACCTCGACGAGTGGCGCCAAATATGCCGGGTGATGCGGGACGACCGGGATGCTTGCCTGGACCCCGGCCTTCTCGAGCGTGCGAAGCGCGGGCTCGATGCTCAGATGGTCGGGTTCAGAGCACAGATCCAGGCGCTGCGGGAGCAGGAGGAAGCGTGGGAGGCCCGGTTGGCCAACATGGGCCCCGCTGTCCGTGACCAGTGTCAGCTCGTTGTTGAGTCCCTGATCGCCAGTCACGGACAGGCGGGTCGGAAAATACAGACGACGTTGGACCAGTGCGGGAACATGGCAACCTTCATTGCTTCCCTCATCGGAAGGACCTCTGACGTCACGCTTCTCCCCCGTCTGATCGCTCCGCAGCCGGCTGACGACGTCGCTCCGCACCCGGCTGACGACGCCGCTCCGCACCCGGCTGACGACGCCGCTCCGCACCCGGCTGACGACGTCGCTCCGCACCCGGCTGACGACGTCGCTCCGCACCCGGCTGACGACGTCGCTCCGCACCCGGCTGACGACGCCGCTCCGCACCCGGCTGACGACGCCGCTCCGCACCCGGCTGACGACGTCGCTCCGCACCCGGCTGACGACGTCGCTCCGCACCCGGCTGACGACGCCGCTCCGCACCCGGCTGACGGCGCCGCTCCGCACCCGGCTGACGACGCCGCTCCGCACCCGGCTGACGACGTCGCTCCGCACCCGGCTGACGACGCCGCTCCGCACCCGGCTGACGGCGCCGCTCCGCACCCGGCTGACGACGTCGCTCCGCACCCGGCTGACGACGCCGCTCCGCACCCGGCTGACGACGTCGCTCCGCCATACCGGCCTGACGACGTCACGCAGCCCCCGTCTGCTGACGCCGCGCCGTATCCGCCCGACGACGTCACGCAGCCCCCGTCTGCTGACGCCGCGCCGTATCCGCCCGACGACGTCAAGCGGCCCCCGTCTGCTGACGCCGCGCCGTACCCGCCTGACGATGTCACGCAACCCCCGTCTGCTGACGCTGCGCCGGACCCGCCCGACGACGTCACGCAGCCCCCGTCTGCTGACGCCGCGCCGGACCCGCCCGACGACGTCACGCAGCCCCCGTCTGCTGACGCCGCGCCGGATCCGCCCGACGACGTCACGCAGCCCCCGTCTGCTGACGCCGCGCCGTATCCGCCCGACGACGTCACGCAGCCCCCGTCTGCTGACGCCGCGCCGTACCCGCCCGACGACGTCACGCAGCCCCCGTCTGCGGACGCTACGCCGTACCCGCCAGACGACGTCACGCAGCCTCAGTCTGCTGACGTCAAGCGGCCCCCGTCTGCTGACGCCGCGCCGTACCCGCCCGACGACGTCACGCAGCCCCCGTCTGCTGACGCCGCGCCGTACCCGCCTTACGACGTCACGAAGCCCCCGTCTGCTGCGCCGTACCCGCCTGACGATGTCACGCGGCCCCCGTCTGCTGTCGCCGCGCCGGATCCGCCCGACGACGTCACGCAGCCCCCGTCTGCTGACGCCGCGCCGTACCCGCCTGACGACGTCACGCAGCCCCCGTCTGCGGACGCTACGCCGTACCCGCCCGACGATGTCACGCAGCCTCCGTCTGCTGACGTCACGCAGCCCCCGTCTGCTGACGCCGCACCGTATCCGCCCGACGACGTCACGCGGTCCCCGGCTGTCGACTACAGAGGGGGTTCAGAGCAGACCCCTGAGGAGACTCCAGAGGAGGTCCCGAAGGGGACCCCTAGAGGAGACCCCTGGAGGAGGGTCCGGAGGAGACCTCCAGAGAGGACTCCCACCGACCTGGGCAGAAGGGGTGGCTCTCTTCCCGGGCCCCACCCGCCCACCAAATCTCCTCCACCCCCCCGGATCATCGACTGGGACGCAGACGGTCCAGAGGGGCGGGGTTGGCCCCCGCGCCGCTACAGTCGGGCCCCTACCTGTTCCTCAATGACCTCTGACCCCTACCTGCTCCTTAATGACCTCTAACCCGTACCTGCTCCTTAATGACCTCTGACCCCTACCTGCTCCTCAATGACCTCTGACCCCTACCTGCTCCTTAATGACCCCTTACCCCTACCTGCTCCTCATTGACCTCTGACCCCTACCTGCTCCTTAATGACCTCTGACCCCTACCTGCTCCTTAATGACCCCTTACCCCTACCTGTTCCTTAATGACCTCTGACCCTTACCTCCTCCTTAATGACCCCTAACCCCTACCTGCTCCTGAAAGACCCCTAACCCCTACCTGCTCCTTTATGACCCCTAACCCCTACTTGCTCCTTTATGACCCCTAACCCCTACCTGCTCCTTTATGACCCCTAACCCCTACCTGCTCCTTAATGACCTCTGACCCCTAAATTCTCCTAATGACCTCTTAACCCTACTTGCTTCTTAATGAATTCTGACCCGTACCTGCTCCTTAATGACCCCTAACCCCTACCTGTTCCTGAATGACCTCTGACCCCTACCTTCTCCTTAATGACCTCTGACCCCTACCTGACCCCTATTGACCTCTCACCCCTACCTGCTCCTTAATGACTTCTGACCCCTACATTCTACTAATGACCTCTTACCCCTACCTGCTCCTTAATGACCCCTAACCCCTACCTGTTCCTTAATGACCCCTAACCCCTACCTGTTCCTCAATGACCTCTGACACCTACCTGCTCCTTTATGACCTCTAAGTCCTTCCTGTTCCTTAATGACCTCTAACCCCTACCTGCTTATTAAGGACCTGTAATCCCTGCCTGCTCCTTAATGACCTCTGACCCCTACCTGCTCCTTATTGAGCCCTAACCCCTACCTGCTCCTTAATAAACTCTGACCCCTACCTATCCATTGTTTATGGTACAACAATGTGAGGCTTTCTAATACGCATCAAGTGTTTGGCTTTGGTCTTAATCACCTACTAAGGGTTTATGAGGAGAGGTTTTTATTACACCCAGGTTTAGTTAAACCTGGATAAGCGCAGACGTTTGAGGCGAGTGTCTGAGACTGACAGTCTGTGAGTTGGAGAGTGTGTTTGATTGATGTGTGTGTGAGTTTATTGCTCCAGCAGCTTTGCTGTTCGGGGGAACAATGTATCATGGTGTTTTTGTGAATGAGTGAAATAATGAGATGAATGAAAGATAATGAAAAGTATACAGAATGCAAGAGATATTGAGTGAAAGAGGAATAGGGTACTGAGTACAGAGACTGTACGCTGTTTCCCCAACAACAAGCCATGGGTCACCCGAGACATCAAGGTCCTGCTCAATGAGAAGAAGAGGGCCTTCAGAGATGGGGATAGGGAGCAGATGAGGCGGGTTCAGAGGGAGCTGAAGGAGAGGATCCAGCAGGGCAAAGACAACTACAGGAGGAAGCTGGAGCACAAACTTCAGCAGAACAACCTGAAGGATGTGTGGAGTGGCATGAGGAGCATCACTGGCTACAAACAACCTGGTAGCCAGACAATAGGGGGGGGTCCTGATCGGGCCAACGAGTTGAATTTGTTTTTCAATAGATTCAATGAGTGGGCTCCGGTCTACCCCCCCTCCCCCAGCCCCTCTACAACCATTCCCCTCCAGCCCCCCAGCCCTGCTGTCCCCCCTCCCCCACCGTCCCTCTCCAGCATCAACATACCTGTTCTCTCTCCCCCACCACCACCACTACCTCACCCCTCCCCCATCAACACAACAGTGACTCTTCCAGCCCCCACACACGGCTCACATACCTTCACAGCTGAGCAGGTGAGGAAAGTGCTGTGCAGGCTCCATCCAGACAAGGCTGCAGGTCCTGACGGCGTCAGCCCGAGGGTCCTCAAAACATGTGCTGCCCAGCTGAGTGGAGTCCTGCAGTACATCTTCAACCTGAGCATGAGACTGGAGAGGGTCCCTGTGCTGTGGAAGACATCCTGCCTGGTGCCGGTTCCGAAGAAGGCACGTCCCAGCACCTCAAACGACTACAGACCGGTGGCGCTGACGTCCCACGTGGCGAAATCCTTTGAGAGGCTGGTCCTGACGCTTCTTCGGCCCCTGGTCAGATCATCACTGGACCCTCTTCAGTTTGCCTACCAGCCGAAACTGGGAGTGGAGGACGCCATCATCTTCCTGCTCCATCGTGCCTACGCCCACTTGGACAGACCCGGGAGCACTGTGAGAATCATGTTTTTCGACTTCTCCAGTGCGTTCAACACCATCCGGCCTGCCCTGCTGGGAAGTAAGCTGACGGCGATGAAGGTGGACTCTTCCCTGGTGTCCTGGATTACTGACTATTTGACGGGTCGTCCACAGTTTGTCAGACTGCAGGACTGTGTGTCTGACACTGTGGTCAGCAGCACTGGTGCTCCACAGGGAACTGTTCTTTCCCCATTCCTGTTCACCCTGTACACCTCAGACTTCCAATACAACTCTGTGTCCTGCCATCTGCAGAAGTTCTCGGACGACTCTGCAGTTGTTGGTTGTGTCAGCGAGGGAAACGATGAGGAGTACAGGGGCGTCGTGGACTCCTTCGTTGAGTGGTGTGAGCTGAACCATATGCAGCTCAACACTGACAAGACGAAGGAGATGGTGGTGGACTTCCGCAGGAGGAAATCCACACCCACACCCATTTCCATCAAGGGTGTGTCCGCTGAAGCTGTCCAGGAATATAAATACCTGGGAGTTCATCTGGACAACAAACTGGTCTGGGCCAAGAACTCTGAGGCGGTCTACAAGAAGGGCCAGAGCCGTCTTTACTTCCTGCGGAGGCTCCGGTCCTTCAACGTTTGCAACAAGATGCTGAATGTGTTCTACCAGTCGGTGGTAGCCAGTGCCATCTTCTCCGGAGTCGTGTGCTGGGGAAGCAGGTTGAGATCAGCAGACGCCAACAAGATCAGCAGGATTGTCAGGAAGGCTGGTGCTGTCCTGGGGGTCCAGCTGGACTCCTTGTTGGTGGTGTCTGAGAGAAGGATGCTGCGCAAGCTGCGTAGTATCCTTGACAACAACTCTCACCCTCTCCATCAGGTGCTGACCTCATATAGAAGCACCTTTAGCAACAGACTCATTCCACCCAGGTGCACCACAGAACGCCATAGGAAGTCCTTTCTTCCTGTGGCTATTAGACTCTATAATTCCTCTACCTCGGGTCGTGAGAGGGACAGTGGAGACTCAGTGACCTGAGGCCAACGTACTTATTTTTATTTTATTTTATTTTTGGTCAACGCACTGTAATCATCTCATTGTACTTTGCACTGTAAATTCTATTTCAAATCCGAATTCACTTTTCACTTTTTCACTTTTCACATGTCACTTTTCAGTCGAATTATTTATTAATATATTATTACTGCCAATTTGCACTATACGTATTGTTGTGTATTGTATATACCTACGTACTACTGTTATAATACTGTAAATTATCTTCACTTATCAATACATTTAGACTTCATTTAGAATTATTTGAACTATTTTTGTTTATAATAGTTTTATTTTAGTTAGTTGTTGTTTTGTTTTATAGCTTAGGTTTTAGTATTCTTGTGTGTGCATTTATTCCCCCTGTGTCAACTGTTGCACCTTAATTTCCCTCGGGATTAATAAAGTTTTCTGAATCTGAATCTGAATCTGAATCTGAGAAAGAAAGGGGTACCGAGAGCATGGGGTACTGAGTTCAAGAGGCGCTGCACGGCATGTCCGTATCTGGGAGACGCTCTAGAAGTCCAATGTACGTGGAGGTTTGCTCATTGATGTGTGAATGCAATAAAGCAAATACTAATTGTTCAAACTTTTAGAACTGTGGCCAAGTTAGAAATAATGACATAATTAAGGTTGAGTTTTGCTATTTTAAGATTTACAATTAGGCACGATTTAAAAAACGTTTATTAAAAATGATTGTTTTCTCTTTGATATTTTAATTGTATTTATTTTGACATGTTAATTCTGGATGCTTGGTCGGTGTGCGCCTGCAGACATTGAGGATGAAATAACTTAAGGTGCTGGTCTAACTGGGACAGCGTAAACCAAGCGCTCCCTGCTAGTCGGTTGTCAAGTGAAGATTCCCTCCCCGTCCTTTCCTTCCCTTGTAGTGATCTCAAGCTTCTCCTTGGTGTCTGGCAGGAGGCAGACTGACTGGGTTCTCCTTTTGGAACCCTGGTGACCACAAGAAGAAGCTGTTGTTGTGTTTTATTGAGGAATTATTTTGTGATATTGTTATTTCATTTCATTTATTTGTATTGTTTATCTTTTGTTTTTTGTTTTAGATGAAGGTGAACATTGAATACCATTGGTTCTCTCTATATACACAAGACATCATAGAGAACTACATAACAATAGGGCACATTCAAGGATGGCCTAGTCAAGCATATTGACATTCATTTCATAGATATCGCTGAAAGAAAGGAAGGTCAAATATGTTGCTAAGAACTCACAGACACATTCACTAGATGAGTACACTAAGTGTAGCCACATGCATGGTCATCTCTAAGTCTAAAAGACAATGCCCACCCCAGCCACGAACTGTATTCACACAATAACATTATTGCTCACATCCACGCTTAGTCAATACAGTCACCCAGTTACTCCAAGTTACACATCCACCGCAATTAGCATGGATACGTCATTAACTACTAACCACTGAACACCACTTGTGCATTGGTTTACGTTAGAGGACTGAACTCTAGTGGTTAAACACTATGGCATGTGTAACCTCTGATTGGCTGATAATAGTGACTCCGGTCACCTGCTGATGAAGCCTGGATGCGACGCACCTGTCCTCCGCTTCATAGAAACTGAATTAAACAGAGGATGACAGGGGAGCCGGCAGCCCACACGGAGGGAAGACCTGAACACATTGGATTTGAAGGCGGTGTCGAGGGCGGTGGGTTCTCCTTTAATACAGAAGGCAGCTCTGCTAGCGTTGATGTGCTCCGTGTGGATGGTTTTAATTATATTCTCTACACTACGGAGCAACACAGTAAACAGACAACAGACATCCAGTCCCCCGGACCACCGATACAATCAGCTGCTCCTGGTCGTCCTCTGGGGTCTTTAAACTCACCATGCACTCTTCAGCAGCCATCTTGTTTCCTGGTGAAGGGGAAAACACAGTGTTTCCATGGCGATATAGAGTGTGGGGTAGATGTAAACGTGGTCAAAGGTCAAAGTCAAGTGAACTTAATTAGCAAGGGGCTTCATAGGCCCCTCCCCCCAAGGCCTGAACTTTAGGACCAGGACACACTCCTCATAACAGACACTATATGTGTTGTAAATGGCGTCTAAATGCTGCCTGGGAGGAGAAACAGAATGCAGAGCAGCAGCTGCTAAAGAAGCCATCAGCTTGTCATGTCAGTGGAAAGCCAGCCCTCTACATACTCTACACTAGCTGCAGTACAATCTACCTTCCCCCTAGTCACTTTAAGCGGCCATTCAAGAAAGCATTACAAATAAATGTGTTTTTAAAAATATATTGTTTATATGATTACAATTACAACTACATTACCCTAAAGAGATGCAATGAGAATTAACTTTCATTCTAGCTTGCTAGTTTTCCATTTTCCATTAAGCGTCTGTACTTCACTGATCACTGATGACATCAACAACTAGGAAATGTTATGATATGCCCAAATATGTCTATCTAATGGACAGTGTGTGTTTGTGTGTGTGTGTGTGT
>JANIIK010001649.1:0-20000 GCA_027704905.1 Muraenolepis orangiensis | reverse complement strand
TTCAACTTTCTAGTGCTTTCTTCCTTCTCCTGCATTCTGACCCTGAGATGAGCTTGCATTTCCCTAGCTCTCTTCTCCCTCCAGTGTCTTCCTCTATACCTTCATGTTCCTCTCTCTCTCTCTCTCTCTCTCTCTCTCTCTCTCTCTCTCTCTCTCTCTCTCTCTCTCTCTCTCTCTCTCTCTCTCTCTCTCTCTCTCTCTCTCTCTCTCTCTCTCTCTCTCTCTCTCTCTCTCTGTAGGGGCCTTTTCTTTTATTTTCTATTAAATCTTTCTCACCTTCTATTAACTGGCTATGGTATCTGATCGTTAGTCTGGTTCTGCTGCACTCTGCTTGACGTGTGCTATAGTAATACACACTCTAGTGAGGTTTGGATGGTTCATTATTTCCTGTTCTGTGCGTTTTCTACGTCTGTGGCTTTCTCCCTTTTTATGGGGCTGTTGACCTCTTTAAGTTAACGGGCCTGACTAATTCTTCTTATCTCTCCTCTTATATTCTCTCCCTTATATCTTTTATTGATGTGTTCTTTGTTTAATCCCTGAACTTCTCCCTTTCTGATAAATACTTTCTCTTCCTATGCAATCTCTGCTCTGACTCCCACCAAAGGTTCCACTGTATGTGTTGCCTTCTACCGATGACACGGCTCTGCTGGTCCTCTTCATCCTGTGGGCCCTGTCCTAAAGTGTTCTGCAACAGTGGGATCAGTCCTCACTATTACCGTATTGACCCGAATATAAGACGGGTTTTTTTTCCTAGAAAAAAATCTGAAAAAGAGGGGTCGTCTTATAATCGGGGTTTAGACTTTTCGATGTACCGTAATTGCACATGTAATTGCGCAACAACAGATCGCGCCAAACGAGTGTTCCGAGACACCGCGCGACACTTAAAGTAACTCAAAGTCTTAAAGTAACAGTACATAAAAACAGTTACCTGGAGAGATAGAAATGGAGAGACACAGCGACCAACTTGAAAAAAGTGGCTCAAAAGTAGGGCAAGTTAATAAACAGGAGAGACGAAGTTACGATGCCAATTTTAAGATAATGGTGATAAACGAAGCAGAGACATCAAACACCTGTCATTGCGACGCAGGACAAGCCCAGCGCCTGCCCTCAGACTTCAGATAGAAGCTACTGTCTTATCAGCGATATGTCATCAAGTTAAGGAAGAAGCACTCATACCCCCTTGATCAGATGGGCAATGCTGATCAAACGCCTGTGTATTTTGACATGCCAACATCTGTCACTGTGCATAAGAAAGGCAACAAATCAGTGATCTACTGATCTACTGGAAACGAGAAGAGTAACTGTCATGTTAACGCGCCTCGCAGATGGGACTAAACTTCCCCCGTACGTGGGGGATTATCGTAGGTGCCCAGGCAAAGGGCTGGATGGAGACGGAGCTTGTGGTGGACTGGCTCAAGGTGGTGTGGGGCAGACGGCGTGGGGGACTCAAAAAGAAGAGGAACATGTTGATTCTGGATGCTTTCCGTGGACACTTCAAAACGCCAGTCAAAAAGCAAGTGAAAGAGTTGAATGGTGACCTAGTGATCATACCGGGCGGAATGACAAGCCAGCTGCATGTGTTGGATGTGGTCGTTAACAAACCATTCAAGGTTCATCTGCGCAAGAGATCCACAGAGTGGCTCCTGGCTGCTAATCACGCACTGACACCGTCTGGAAAAATCCAAAAGCCGTTTGCTCTGTGAATGGATCTTGCAAGCATGGGCTGACGTTTCCCCAGAAAGCATTAATGGGTTTAAGAAATGCTGCGTATGCCATGGATGGCAGCGAGGATGACGTGATGTGGGAGGAGACGGGGAGCACCGTGAGTGACGATAGCGGCAGTGAGAGGAACAACCCAGCGATGTAGAAGACGAGTTGAATGAGAAGACAATGTGTGATATCATTATTTTCAAATAAAATGATTTTCTTTCTAAAAAAAATATTTGGTCTTCAAAATTATTATTATTATTTTTTTCCAAAAATGAGTCTTGAAAAAGAGGGGTCGTCTTATAATCGGGGTCGTCTTATATTCGGGTCAATACGGTAATTATATTAAAAAACGTGTTTTGTCATTATTTTATTATCATTATCATAATTATTACAATTATTATTATTATTGTAGTATCAAAATTCATCACACCCCCAACCCAAAACTAGTTAACACCGTGGTGTCTTTGGATCAACCCAAGCTTCTTACCTTTTCAGGCGGGGAGGATCAAATTACACTGGCAGTTCTCTATTAAAGTCTTCTGTTAGGTTCCTTTATTAAGACATTCCCATACACATATCATATAACATACACTAAAATCACAATACAATATTGGTACCGTAGAATTAGTGAGAACAATGTTACAAGGGGCGTTATACACAGAGCCACCTGATCAAACGGCCTGGTCTCGTTTCCCTATATGGTCTCTTCCTACGACCCTCGGTGTCCCAGACTCCTTTTCCGTTCCCAGAACATGCCAACCCAGTTGGTCTTATAACCATTCCCAGATCGTCCCAACCTAGTTGGTCTTATTATCACAATATCTCAGCAGTCATAGCCATGCATTGCATTATTTAAACAATTGTATTTTATCCTTACCATTTTGACGGATCCTCTCAGAACGCAGATCCGGACAATCAGAGATTATTCAGCAGCCAACACTCTCACCTAATCCCTCTAGTCTAGCTATGCAGAGTTCATGAGATGGTTCTGCTAACCTCTGTGTTGGGCCCGTGGGAGTGTTGGTCAGCTGCGTATTCAGATCTTTGCTCTAATCGTCAGATCCTCAGATACACATATTAACTGTGCTCCAACCGGGGAAACGGAGAAGACCTTGGACTGAATCAAAAGAGAATTTAGAATTATAAAATATTTAATAAAAAACTGCTGAGATACGATACAATTCAATACAATATTCCATGGAACAGAGAGCAAGAGATCTCTACCTGACAGACCGGATAACCAGTTAACTGCCTGGCAGTAGTTCACCCGAAAAGACTGCCGCTTCTCAGATTCAAACACATATTTAACCCGTTCAAACTCTGCCTGGTCGTCGCTTGGTCGTCATTTTCCCTCCAGGCCGTGCTTTGAGATCGTTATCTATCCGGCTCTCAATGTCTGTGTGGCAGGGCGACCGCCCCCATCAACGACCCCTTTCTGCGACCGGTCATCCTCGACGGCTTCCACCTCCTTCCGGCCCTGAGGGTCATTCTGTTATCTATTCTCTAATACACTCCTCCACGGCCTTCAACTGCCGGGTCAACACTTTCTGCTGACCAATAACATTTGTGTCTAACACACTACTTATCTAAAGGGTGGGGTACATGGGAACACTCCTAACACATGAATACACACTTCTAACTTTTACCAAACATCCATTTATATGAAATACACATACATTTTCTTGATTCTTACCAGAGCAGCAACCGTACAAGGACTACCAGGTTCAAGGATAGTTGTTATCCCCAGGCAGTGACCTACTGAACTGCTAGGAGTGCTGCCACTATCATAACATGTCATTAACATTACACTATCATAACATGTCATTAACATTACACTATCATAACATGTCATTAACATTACACTATCATAACATGTCATTAACATTACACTATCATAACATGTCATTAACATTACACTATCATAACATGTCATTTTCATTACACTATCATAACATGTCATTAACATTACACTATCATAACATGTCATTAACATTACACTATCATAACATGTCATTTACATTACACTATCATAACATGTCATTAACATGACACTATCATAACATGTCATTTACATTACACTATCATAACATGTCATTAACATTACACTATCATAACATGTCATTAACATTACACTATCATAACATGTCATTTACATTACACTATCATAACATGTCATTAACATTACACTATCATAACATGTCATTAACATTACACTATCATAACATGTCATTATCAGTACACTATCATAACATGTCATTAACATTACACTATCATAACATGTCATTTACATTACACTATCATAACATGTCATTAACATGACACTATCATAACATGTCATTTACATTACACTATCATAACATGTCATTAACATTACACTATCATAACATGTCATTTACATTACACTATCATAACATGTCATTTTCATTACACTATCATAACATGTCATTTTCATTACATTTACATTTAGGGCATTTGGCAGACGCTTTTATCCAAAGCGACTTACAAGGTGTACATTAGTTGAAGCAGACAATAGCATAACACTGGGGTACGCAAACATATAAATACAGCAGTTCACAAGTATTCATATTGACAAGATGAATAACACAATTTCGTACTGCTAGGTCACCTGCTTAAGTAGCTGTGATAAGAGCGTGTTAACAACATTAAGGACATACACTTGCTAACATATACAACATGCTAAGAGCTATTAATGTCAGGACTTAAGCAAGTTTAGGGGTTTCACAAAGGAGAGTCCAGGTGGACTCTGAACAGGTGGGTCTTGAGTCTCTTGCGGAAGCTGGCGAGGGACTCTGCCGTCCTGACATGAGACGGGAGTTCATTCCACCACTGTGGGGCCAGAGCCGTGAAGAGCTGGGTTTTGGACGAGCGATGTTTGGTTGATCTTAGTGAAGGTCGAACAAGTCGCCTGGCAGAAGTTGAGCGGAGCGCTCTGGCTGGGATGTAGGGTTTGACCAACGCCTGGAGGTAGGCCGGGGCAGTTCCATTGACTGCCCTAAAGGTCAGCACCAGAATCTTGAATTTGATGCGAGCATTTACCGGAAGCCAGTGGAGTTCGCGGAAGAGAGGGGTCACGTGGGAGAATTTCGGTAGGTTGAATACCAGGCGTGCTGCTGCGTTCTGGATGCGTTGGAGGGGCTTGGTTGCAGAGGCGGGGAGTCCCGCCAGGAGAGAGTTGCAGTAGTCGAGGCGGGTGATGACGAGCGCTTGGACCAGGATCTGCGCCGCTTCACGTGTGAGGAAGGGCCGGATCCTGCGGATGTTGTAGAGGGCAATTCTGCAAGATCGGGCCACCGCGGTGACGTTGGCATTGCAGGACAGCTGGTCATCTACCACCACACCAAGGTCTCTTGTTGTGGTTGAGGGGGAGACTTGGGTGTTCTCGATGGTGACCAGTAGGTCCATCTGAGGGCAGTCTTTCCCCGGTATGAAGAGGAGCTCAGTCTTGTCAAGGTTGAGCTTCAGGTGGTTGGCGGCTGTCCATCTGCTGATGTCGGCCAGGCATTTCGAGATGCGTGTTGCTATTTGGGTTTCTGAGGGGGGAAAGGAGAGAAACAGTTGAGTGTCATCCGCATAGCAGTGATAGGAGAAGCCATGAGATGCGATTACAGAGCCTAGCGATTTAGTGTAAAGAGAAAACAGAAGGGGTCCCAATACTGAGCCTTGAGGAACTCCGGTGTCCAGGGTGCAGGGTTTGGACAGGGAACCGTTCCATGTGACCTGATAAGTCCGATCTGCAAGGTAGGAGGTGAACCAGGATAACGCAGTTCCAGCGATTCCAAGCTCGGCGAGAGTGGAGAGGAGGATCTGGTGGTTCACTGTGTCGAACGCCGCAGACAGGTCGAGAAGGATCAGTACCGATGAGAGGGACGAGCTTCTGGCATCACGAAGAGACTCTGTCACTGCGAGCAGTGCCGTCTCCGTGGAGTGCGCAGCCTTGAAGCCTGACTGGTGAGGGTCGAGGAGGTTGTTCTGGGAGAGATAGGAAGAAAGTTGTGAGGAGACAGCCCGTTCAAGGGTTTTGGACAGGAATGATAGGAGAGATACCGGTCTGTAGTTTTGGACATCAGTGATGTCTAGGGATGGTTTCTTGAGGAGCGGCTTGATTCTGGCAGTCTTGAAGGCTGCCGGAAACAGGCCTGCCTCAAGGGAGATGTTGATTTGGGATGTAAGGAAGGGAAGGATATCGCCCGAGATGTCCTGGAGAAGAGAGGAAGGGATTGGGTCGAGGGGGCAGGTGGTAGGGTGGTTAGATGTCACCAGTTTGTTAACTTCATCGGGGGAGAGGGGGTTGAAACAGGTAAGGTTAGTGGGGGTGGGAGAGGAGGGAGGGAGGAAAGCGGTGGGGGTGAAGGAGGAGGTAATGTCGTTCACCTTCTTCGTAAAGAAGGTGACAAAGTCATCAGCTGAGAGGGAGGAGGGAGGGGGAGGGGAGGGGGGGTTGAGGAGGGAAGAGAACATGGAGAAAAGTTTCCTTGGGTTAGAGGCAGAAGAGTTTATTTTTGTACGGTAGAAGGCAGATTTAGCAGCCGATACCGTGGAGGTGAAGCCAGCGAGGAGACGGAGGTAGTGAGCGAGGTCATCAGAGGAGTCCGATTTCCTCCATTTTCTCTCGGCCGCCCGTAGCTCTGCTCTACAAGCCCGCAGAGGTTCGGACAGCCAAGGAGGTGGAGGAGAGGCTCGTGCTGGTCTGGAGGTGAGAGGACAGAGAGAGTCGAAGGAGGAGGAGAGAGAGGAAGTCAGAGTGGAGGAGGCTTCCTCCACCGACAAGAGAGAGAATTGTTGGGGGGATGGTAGTGAGGATAGGACAGATGCGGAGAAAGAAGAGGGAGAGAGAGTTTTCAGGTTACTACGGAAGGTAACAATGTGGGGAGTAGTGGGTAGGGAGGTGGGGGATTTGAGAGGGAGAGAGAAAGCAACAAAATGGTGATCAGAGACAGGGAGGGGTGTGACCGAGATCACCGAGGTGGTACAGGATCTTGTGAAGACAAGATCCAGTTGGTTCCCAGCTCTGTGGGTAGGGGGAGAAGGAGTGAGTGTTAGACCGAATATGGCAAAAAAGTTGATGAATTCAGGAGATTGTAACTTATCCGACTGGATGTTGAAGTCACCCAGAACCACGAGTGGGGTGCCGTCCTCAGGAAAGCAGCTGAGGAGGGCGTCCATCTCGTCAAAGAAGTCACCAAGAGGGCCCGGTGGTCGGTAAATTACGGCAATGTTGAGCCTAGTTGGGATTGTAACAGAAACAGCATGAAATTCGAGTGCCGATCTGGTCAGATGACCCAGAGGGAGTACCTGATATGACCAGTTTGGAGAGACTAGGAGTCCCGTTCCTCCACCACGCCCAGAGGGTCGGGGGGTGTGGGTGAAGGAGTAGGTCGCGGAGAGAGCAGCTGCGGTAGCCGTGTTCTCAGGGGTGATCCAGGTCTCGGTGAGAGCCAGGAAGTGGAGAGACTGGAGTGCGGCGTAGGCCAGAATGGTTTCTGTCTTCTTGACCGACGATTGGCAATTCCAGAGTCCCCCTTTCACCACAAGATCTGTGAAGGTAGATATAGTAGGATAGAGGAGATTGGAAGGGTTGCGGCGTCGAGAGGGAGAACCTCGATGCCATCTATTGCGGGAGGATGTCCAGACTACAATGGAATCACGACACATAGCAAGGGTAGGATGACTAGATTTGACTAACTAGGACTAACTCCCTGGACAGACTCCAGTCGAACGACTCCTTGGTCTTTGTTCTGGGTCTTGTTCTGGGACTCCAGTAGAACGACTCCTTGGTCTTTGTTCTGGGTCTTGTTCTGGGACTCCAGTAGAACGACTCCTTGGTCTTTGTTCTGGGTCTTGTTCTGGGACTCCAGTAGAACGACTCCTTGGTCTTTGTTCTGGGTCTTAGTTCCTGGGGCCTGACGCTAAATGCTGACGCTAACAAACTACTTCTATGTTAATAGCCTATGCGATAGGGAGAGAGACTCATGCAGGGTTAGGCTCCTCCCTGTCGTTAACTCTATTGACTATGGCTGTATGGGCCAGACTGGGTGATTATCTTAGCACAACAATAGGCCTGTACACCTCACTTACTATGTACAGGTAACTAGCTTTGAGAAAAAGGTTCTACAATTTTATCAACACAAATAACAAGAACAACAATAAATCGTATGTCTACTTACCCACAGCAGAATACTATGTAGCCTGCTTCAACAACATTACACTATCATTATATCACCATTACATTACACTATCATAACTATCATAACATGTCATTTACATTACACTGCATAAATCTTTCGCCTTTTACTAAAGATTTCCGTGGAGAGGAACAATACGAGTATCAACTAATTTTTGTTGCTCCGCCGAAAGGTGGGCCTTTCTCTTCTTGTCAAAGTGATAACATTTGCCCTTGGACGACCATTGCAGTGATGGGGATGAGACCATCTGCATCGAGTCAAGACCTTAAAGGGTGAGTCCGAGTCAAGACCAAGTCTCTGTGATTTTGGGCTGGTCTAGACCGAGGCCTTAAATTGAAGTCCATCTTGACCATGTATTTACTGTGCCTTATTACCGTCACCTGATCCCATCATATTTAAGATCTCCAGCTTCCTTACAGGGAGTTCAAATGAATAAATTCCTATCGACTCTTGTAGGCTGTCAATTTACGCGGAGTTCCACGTACACAACCTTTTTGTCATTTTCATGTTTCATGTTATATTTAATGCCACATCCGCACAACAAACAGTTAAAGCACCATCAAGTCCAAATGAAACATTATGTTCAATTTCATATTTTTTCCACACAATTTGTAGTGTGAACACCAGTGCTTCTGATTATTAATGCAAAAGTCCAACTTTACTATCAATATAAAAACGTTACTGAAGGTGTGAGGTTGGATAATGGGGTCACATTTGAAGCCTTACCATGATCAGCACTCAGGTTTCTCTTCAGATCGTATAAATCTTTCGCCTTTTACTAAAGATTTCCGTGGAGAGGAACAATATGAGTATCAACTAATTTTTGACGCTCCGCCGAAAGGTGGGGCTTTCTTTACTTGTCAAATCAATGAAGAATGTCTACTGCGCATTGGTCCAGCAGTATAATGAGGTGGGTCACTTATGTTCTGAATCATGATGGCATATACTTCTGTCTCATCAGTCCTATACCGTTGGAGTAGCACCTGGCGTTCATGTTATTAGAAACAAGTAGTGAGAACAGTATCAAGACCAATATGTACAAAACGTTTTGCAATTGTATATACACTGTTCTTTATATGAATTACAAGTTGGCATGAAGGCCGATTTCGTGTCTCCAAACGTATTCAGGTAAAGCGGCTTATATGTTATGTTTTAACACTTGAACGTGAAACAAACCCACAATGCTTGGCGAAACCGAAGGATTCCTTTCTACATTACATTTAAACTAAAACGTTAGGTTGAATACAATCTTTTTCAACGCAGTCTGTAGCTGGAACACTGGTGCCTCTGATTACTAATGCAAAAGTCCAAATGTACTATCAATATAAAAACGCTACTGAAGGTGTTAGGCTGGATCATCGGGTCACATTTGAAGACGGACCAAAGTCAGCACTCAGGTTTCTCTTCAGAGCGCATAAATCTTTCGCCTTTTACTAAAGATTTCCGTGGAGAGGAACAATACGAGTATCAACTAATTTTTGTTGCTCCGCCGAAAGGTGGGCCTTTCTCTTCTTGTCAAAGTGATAACATTTGCCCTTGGACGACCATTGCAGTGATGGGGATGAGACCATCTGCATCGAGTCAAGACCTTAAAGGGTGAGTCCGAGTCAAGACCAAGTCTCTGTGATTTTGGGCTGGTCTAGACCGAGGCCTTAAATTGAAGTCCATCTTGACCATGTATTTACTGTGCCTTATTACCGTCACCTGATCCCATCATATTTAAGATCTCCAGCTTCCTTACAGGGAGTTCAAATGAATAAATTCCTATCGACTCTTGTAGGCTGTCAATTTACGCGGAGTTCCACGTACACAACCTTTTTGTCATTTTCATGTTTCATGTTATATTTAATGCCACATCCGCACAACAAACAGTTAAAGCACCATCAAGTCCAAATGAAACATTATGTTCAATTTCATATTTTTTCCACACAATTTGTAGTGTGAACACCAGTGCTTCTGATTATTAATGCAAAAGTCCAACTTTACTATCAATATAAAAACGTTACTGAAGGTGTGAGGTTGGATAATGGGGTCACATTTGAAGCCTTACCATGATCAGCACTCAGGTTTCTCTTCAGATCGTATAAATCTTTCGCCTTTTACTAAAGATTTCCGTGGAGAGGAACAATATGAGTATCAACTAATTTTTGACGCTCCGCCGAAAGGTGGGGCTTTCTTTACTTGTCAAATCAATGAAGAATGTCTACTGCGCATTGGTCCAGCAGTATAATGAGGTGGGTCACTTATGTTCTGAATCATGATGGCATATACTTCTGTCTCATCAGTCCTATACCGTTGGAGTAGCACCTGGCGTTCATGTTATTAGAAACAAGTAGTGAGAACAGTATCAAGACCAATATGTACAAAACGTTTTGCAATTGTATATACACTGTTCTTTATATGAATTACAAGTTGGCATGAAGGCCGATTTCGTGTCTCCAAACGTATTCAGGTAAAGCGGCTTATATGTTATGTTTTAACACTTGAACGTGAAACAACCCACAATGCTTGGCGAAACCGAAGGATTCCTTTCTACATTACATTTAAACTAAAACGTTAGGTTGAATACAATCTTTTTCAACGCAGTCTGTAGCTGGAACACTGGTGCCTCTGATTACTAATGCAAAAGTCCAAATGTACTATCAATATAAAAACGCTACTGAAGGTGTTAGGCTGGATCATCGGGTCACATTTGAAGACGGACCAAAGTCAGCACTCAGGTTTCTCTTCAGAGCGCATAAATCTTTCGCCTTTTACTAAAGATTTCCGTGGAGAGGAACAATACGAGTATCAACTAATTTTTGTTGCTCCGCCGAAAGGTGGGCCTTTCTCTTCTTGTCAAAGTGATAACATTTGCCCTTGGACGACCATTGCAGTGATGGGGATGAGACCATCTGCATCGAGTCAAGACCTTAAAGGGTGAGTCCGAGTCAAGACCAAGTCTCTGTGATTTTGGGCTGGTCTAGACCGAGGCCTTAAATTGAAGTCCATCTTGACCATGTATTTACTGTGCCTTATTACCGTCACCTGATCCCATCATATTTAAGATCTCCAGCTTCCTTACAGGGAGTTCAAATGAATAAATTCCTATCGACTCTTGTAGGCTGTCAATTTACGCGGAGTTCCACGTACACAACCTTTTTGTCATTTTCATGTTTCATGTTATATTTAATGCCACATCCGCACAACAAACAGTTAAAGCACCATCAAGTCCAAATGAAACATTATGTTCAATTTCATATTTTTTCCACACAATTTGTAGTGTGAACACCAGTGCTTCTGATTATTAATGCAAAAGTCCAACTTTACTATCAATATAAAAACGTTACTGAAGGTGTGAGGTTGGATAATGGGGTCACATTTGAAGCCTTACCATGATCAGCACTCAGGTTTCTCTTCAGATCGTATAAATCTTTCGCCTTTTACTAAAGATTTCCGTGGAGAGGAACAATATGAGTATCAACTAATTTTTGACGCTCCGCCGAAAGGTGGGGCTTTCTTTACTTGTCAAATCAATGAAGAATGTCTACTGCGCATTGGTCCAGCAGTATAATGAGGTGGGTCACTTATGTTCTGAATCATGATGGCATATACTTCTGTCTCATCAGTCCTATACCGTTGGAGTAGCACCTGGCGTTCATGTTATTAGAAACAAGTAGTGAGAACAGTATCAAGACCAATATGTACAAAACGTTTTGCAATTGTATATACACTGTTCTTTATATGAATTACAAGTTGGCATGAAGGCCGATTTCGTGTCTCCAAACGTATTCAGGTAAAGCGGCTTATATGTTATGTTTTAACACTTGAACGTGAAACAAGACGCCTACCCAATGCTTGGCGAAACCGAAGGATTCCTTTCTACATTACATTTAAACTAAAACGTTAGGTTGAATACAATCTTTTTCAACGCAGTCTGTAGCTGGAACACTGGTGCCTCTGATTACTAATGCAAAAGTCCAAATGTACTATCAATATAAAAACGCTACTGAAGGTGTTAGGCTGGATCATCGGGTCACATTTGAAGACGGACCAAAGTCAGCACTCAGGTTTCTCTTCAGAGCGCATAAATCTTTCGCCTTTTACTAAAGATTTCCGTGGAGAGGAACAATACGAGTATCAACTAATTTTTGTTGCTCCGCCGAAAGGTGGGCCTTTCTCTTCTTGTCAAAGTGATAACATTTGCCCTTGGACGACCATTGCAGTGATGGGGATGAGACCATCTGCATCGAGTCAAGACCTTAAAGGGTGAGTCCGAGTCAAGACCAAGTCTCTGTGATTTTGGGCTGGTCTAGACCGAGGCCTTAAATTGAAGTCCATCTTGACCATGTATTTACTGTGCCTTATTACCGTCACCTGATCCCATCATATTTAAGATCTCCAGCTTCCTTACAGGGAGTTCAAATGAATAAATTCCTATCGACTCTTGTAGGCTGTCAATTTACGCGGAGTTCCACGTACACAACCTTTTTGTCATTTTCATGTTTCATGTTATATTTAATGCCACATCCGCACAACAAACAGTTAAAGCACCATCAAGTCCAAATGAAACATTATGTTCAATTTCATATTTTTTCCACACAATTTGTAGTGTGAACACCAGTGCTTCTGATTATTAATGCAAAAGTCCAACTTTACTATCAATATAAAAACGTTACTGAAGGTGTGAGGTTGGATAATGGGGTCACATTTGAAGCCTTACCATGATCAGCACTCAGGTTTCTCTTCAGATCGTATAAATCTTTCGCCTTTTACTAAAGATTTCCGTGGAGAGGAACAATATGAGTATCAACTAATTTTTGACGCTCCGCCGAAAGGTGGGGCTTTCTTTACTTGTCAAATCAATGAAGAATGTCTACTGCGCATTGGTCCAGCAGTATAATGAGGTGGGTCACTTATGTTCTGAATCATGATGGCATATACTTCTGTCTCATCAGTCCTATACCGTTGGAGTAGCACCTGGCGTTCATGTTATTAGAAACAAGTAGTGAGAACAGTATCAAGACCAATATGTACAAAACGTTTTGCAATTGTATATACACTGTTCTTTATATGAATTACAAGTTGGCATGAAGGCCGATTTCGTGTCTCCAAACGTATTCAGGTAAAGCGGCTTATATGTTATGTTTTAACACTTGAACGTGAAACAACCCACAATGCTTGGCGAAACCGAAGGATTCCTTTCTACATTACATTTAAACTAAAACGTTAGGTTGAATACAATCTTTTTCAACGCAGTCTGTAGCTGGAACACTGGTGCCTCTGATTACTAATGCAAAAGTCCAAATGTACTATCAATATAAAAACGCTACTGAAGGTGTTAGGCTGGATCATCGGGTCACATTTGAAGACGGACCAAAGTCAGCACTCAGGTTTCTCTTCAGAGCGCATAAATCTTTCGCCTTTTACTAAAGATTTCCGTGGAGAGGAACAATACGAGTATCAACTAATTTTTGTTGCTCCGCCGAAAGGTGGGCCTTTCTCTTCTTGTCAAAGTGATAACATTTGCCCTTGGACGACCATTGCAGTGATGGGGATGAGACCATCTGCATCGAGTCAAGACCTTAAAGGGTGAGTCCGAGTCAAGACCAAGTCTCTGTGATTTTGGGCTGGTCTAGACCGAGGCCTTAAATTGAAGTCCATCTTGACCATGTATTTACTGTGCCTTATTACCGTCACCTGATCCCATCATATTTAAGATCTCCAGCTTCCTTACAGGGAGTTCAAATGAATAAATTCCTATCGACTCTTGTAGGCTGTCAATTTACGCGGAGTTCCACGTACACAACCTTTTTGTCATTTTCATGTTTCATGTTATATTTAATGCCACATCCGCACAACAAACAGTTAAAGCACCATCAAGTCCAAATGAAACATTATGTTCAATTTCATATTTTTTCCACACAATTTGTAGTGTGAACACCAGTGCTTCTGATTATTAATGCAAAAGTCCAACTTTACTATCAATATAAAAACGTTACTGAAGGTGTGAGGTTGGATAATGGGGTCACATTTGAAGCCTTACCATGATCAGCACTCAGGTTTCTCTTCAGATCGTATAAATCTTTCGCCTTTTACTAAAGATTTCCGTGGAGAGGAACAATATGAGTATCAACTAATTTTTGACGCTCCGCCGAAAGGTGGGGCTTTCTTTACTTGTCAAATCAATGAAGAATGTCTACTGCGCATTGGTCCAGCAGTATAATGAGGTGGGTCACTTATGTTCTGAATCATGATGGCATATACTTCTGTCTCATCAGTCCTATACCGTTGGAGTAGCACCTGGCGTTCATGTTATTAGAAACAAGTAGTGAGAACAGTATCAAGACCAATATGTACAAAACGTTTTGCAATTGTATATACACTGTTCTTTATATGAATTACAAGTTGGCATGAAGGCCGATTTCGTGTCTCCAAACGTATTCAGGTAAAGCGGCTTATATGTTATGTTTTAACACTTGAACGTGAAACAACCCACAATGCTTGGCGAAACCGAAGGATTCCTTTCTACATTACATTTAAACTAAAACGTTAGGTTGAATACAATCTTTTTCAACGCAGTCTGTAGCTGGAACACTGGTGCCTCTGATTACTAATGCAAAAGTCCAAATGTACTATCAATATAAAAACGCTACTGAAGGTGTTAGGCTGGATCATCGGGTCACATTTGAAGACGGACCAAAGTCAGCACTCAGGTTTCTCTTCAGAGCGCATAAATCTTTCGCCTTTTACTAAAGATTTCCGTGGAGAGGAACAATACGAGTATCAACTAATTTTTGTTGCTCCGCCGAAAGGTGGGCCTTTCTCTTCTTGTCAAAGTGATAACATTTGCCCTTGGACGACCATTGCAGTGATGGGGATGAGACCATCTGCATCGAGTCAAGACCTTAAAGGGTGAGTCCGAGTCAAGACCAAGTCTCTGTGATTTTGGGCTGGTCTAGACCGAGGCCTTAAATTGAAGTCCATCTTGACCATGTATTTACTGTGCCTTATTACCGTCACCTGATCCCATCATATTTAAGATCTCCAGCTTCCTTACAGGGAGTTCAAATGAATAAATTCCTATCGACTCTTGTAGGCTGTCAATTTACGCGGAGTTCCACGTACACAACCTTTTTGTCATTTTCATGTTTCATGTTATATTTAATGCCACATCCGCACAACAAACAGTTAAAGCACCATCAAGTCCAAATGAAACATTATGTTCAATTTCATATTTTTTCCACACAATTTGTAGTGTGAACACCAGTGCTTCTGATTATTAATGCAAAAGTCCAACTTTACTATCAATATAAAAACGTTACTGAAGGTGTGAGGTTGGATAATGGGGTCACATTTGAAGCCTTACCATGATCAGCACTCAGGTTTCTCTTCAGATCGTATAAATCTTTCGCCTTTTACTAAAGATTTCCGTGGAGAGGAACAATATGAGTATCAACTAATTTTTGACGCTCCGCCGAAAGGTGGGGCTTTCTTTACTTGTCAAATCAATGAAGAATGTCTACTGCGCATTGGTCCAGCAGTATAATGAGGTGGGTCACTTATGTTCTGAATCATGATGGCATATACTTCTGTCTCATCAGTCCTATACCGTTGGAGTAGCACCTGGCGTTCATGTTATTAGAAACAAGTAGTGAGAACAGTATCAAGACCAATATGTACAAAACGTTTTGCAATTGTATATACACTGTTCTTTATATGAATTACAAGTTGGCATGAAGGCCGATTTCGTGTCTCCAAACGTATTCAGGTAAAGCGGCTTATATGTTATGTTTTAACACTTGAACGTGAAACAACCCACAATGCTTGGCGAAACCGAAGGATTCCTTTCTACATTACATTTAAACTAAAACGTTAGGTTGAATACAATCTTTTTCAACGCAGTCTGTAGCTGGAACACTGGTGCCTCTGATTACTAATGCAAAAGTCCAAATGTACTATCAATATAAAAACGCTACTGAAGGTGTTAGGCTGGATCATCGGGTCACATTTGAAGACGGACCAAAGTCAGCACTCAGGTTTCTCTTCAGAGCGCATAAATCTTTCGCCTTTTACTAAAGATTTCCGTGGAGAGGAACAATACGAGTATCAACTAATTTTTGTTGCTCCGCCGAAAGGTGGGCCTTTCTCTTCTTGTCAAAGTGATAACATTTGCCCTTGGACGACCATTGCAGTGATGGGGATGAGACCATCTGCATCGAGTCAAGACCTTAAAGGGTGAGTCCGAGTCAAGACCAAGTCTCTGTGATTTTGGGCTGGTCTAGACCGAGGCCTTAAATTGAAGTCCATCTTGACCATGTATTTACTGTGCCTTATTACCGTCACCTGATCCCATCATATTTAAGATCTCCAGCTTCCTTACAGGGAGTTCAAATGAATAAATTCCTATCGACTCTTGTAGGCTGTCAATTTACGCGGAGTTCCACGTACACAACCTTTTTGTCATTTTCATGTTTCATGTTATATTTAATGCCACATCCGCACAACAAACAGTTAAAGCACCATCAAGTCCAAATGAAACATTATGTTCAATTTCATATTTTTTCCACACAATTTGTAGTGTGAACACCAGTGCTTCTGATTATTAATGCAAAAGTCCAACTTTACTATCAATATAAAAACGTTACTGAAGGTGTGAGGTTGGATAATGGGGTCACATTTGAAGCCTTACCATGATCAGCACTCAGGTTTCTCTTCAGATCGTATAAATCTTTCGCCTTTTACTAAAGATTTCCGTGGAGAGGAACAATATGAGTATCAACTAATTTTTGACGCTCCGCCGAAAGGTGGGGCTTTCTTTACTTGTCAAATCAATGAAGAATGTCTACTGCGCATTGGTCCAGCAGTATAATGAGGTGGGTCACTTATGTTCTGAATCATGATGGCATATACTTCTGTCTCATCAGTCCTATACCGTTGGAGTAGCACCTGGCGTTCATGTTATTAGAAACAAGTAGTGAGAACAGTATCAAGACCAATATGTACAAAACGTTTTGCAATTGTATATACACTGTTCTTTATATGAATTACAAGTTGGCATGAAGGCCGATTTCGTGTCTCCAAACGTATTCAGGTAAAGCGGCTTATATGTTATGTTTTAACACTTGAACGTGAAACAAGCCTACCACAATGCTTGGCGAAACCGAAGGATTCCTTTCTACATTACATTTAAACTAAAACGTTAGGTTGAATACAATCTTTTTCAACGCAGTCTGTAGCTGGAACACTGGTGCCTCTGATTACTAATGCAAAAGTCCAAATGTACTATCAATATAAAAACGCTACTGAAGGTGTTAGGCTGGATCATCGGGTCACATTTGAAGACGGACCAAAGTCAGCACTCAGGTTTCTCTTCAGAGCGCATAAATCTTTCGCCTTTTACTAAAGATTTCCGTGGAGAGGAACAATACGAGTATCAACTAATTTTTGTTGCTCCGCCGAAAGGTGGGCCTTTCTCTTCTTGTCAAAGTGATAACATTTGCCCTTGGACGACCATTGCAGTGATGGGGATGAGACCATCTGCATCGAGTCAAGACCTTAAAGGGTGAGTCCGAGTCAAGACCAAGTCTCTGTGATTTTGGGCTGGTCTAGACCGAGGCCTTAAATTGAAGTCCATCTTGACCATGTATTTACTGTGCCTTATTACCGTCACCTGATCCCATCATATTTAAGATCTCCAGCTTCCTTACAGGGAGTTCAAATGAATAAATTCCTATCGACTCTTGTAGGCTGTCAATTTACGCGGAGTTCCACGTACACAACCTTTTTGTCATTTTCATGTTTCATGTTATATTTAATGCCACATCCGCACAACAAACAGTTAAAGCACCATCAAGTCCAAATGAAACATTATGTTCAATTTCATATTTTTTCCACACAATTTGTAGTGTGAACACCAGTGCTTCTGATTATTAATGCAAAAGTCCAACTTTACTATCAATATAAAAACGTTACTGAAGGTGTGAGGTTGGATAATGGGGTCACATTTGAAGCCTTACCATGATCAGCACTCAGGTTTCTCTTCAGATCGTATAAATCTTTCGCCTTTTACTAAAGATTTCCGTGGAGAGGAACAATATGAGTATCAACTAATTTTTGACGCTCCGCCGAAAGGTGGGGCTTTCTTTACTTGTCAAATCAATGAAGAATGTCTACTGCGCATTGGTCCAGCAGTATAATGAGGTGGGTCACTTATGTTCTGAATCATGATGGCATATACTTCTGTCTCATCAGTCCTATACCGTTGGAGTAGCACCTGGCGTTCATGTTATTAGAAACAAGTAGTGAGAACAGTATCAAGACCAATATGTACAAAACGTTTTGCAATTGTATATACACTGTTCTTTATATGAATTACAAGTTGGCATGAAGGCCGATTTCGTGTCTCCAAACGTATTCAGGTAAAGCGGCTTATATGTTATGTTTTAACACTTGAACGTGAAACAAGATCGCTACCCACAATGCTTGGCGAAACCGAAGGATTCCTTTCTACATTACATTTAAACTAAAACGTTAGGTTGAATACAATCTTTTTCAACGCAGTCTGTAGCTGGAACACTGGTGCCTCTGATTACTAATGCAAAAGTCCAAATGTACTATCAATATAAAAACGCTACTGAAGGTGTTAGGCTGGATCATCGGGTCACATTTGAAGACGGACCAAAGTCAGCACTCAGGTTTCTCTTCAGAGCGCATAAATCTTTCGCCTTTTACTAAAGATTTCCGTGGAGAGGAACAATACGAGTATCAACTAATTTTTGTTGCTCCGCCGAAAGGTGGGCCTTTCTCTTCTTGTCAAAGTGATAACATTTGCCCTTGGACGACCATTGCAGTGATGGGGATGAGACCATCTGCATCGAGTCAAGACCTTAAAGGGTGAGTCCGAGTCAAGACCAAGTCTCTGTGATTTTGGGCTGGTCTAGACCGAGGCCTTAAATTGAAGTCCATCTTGACCATGTATTTACTGTGCCTTATTACCGTCACCTGATCCCATCATATTTAAGATCTCCAGCTTCCTTACAGGGAGTTCAAATGAATAAATTCCTATCGACTCTTGTAGGCTGTCAATTTACGCGGAGTTCCACGTACACAACCTTTTTGTCATTTTCATGTTTCATGTTATATTTAATGCCACATCCGCACAACAAACAGTTAAAGCACCATCAAGTCCAAATGAAACATTATGTTCAATTTCATATTTTTTCCACACAATTTGTAGTGTGAACACCAGTGCTTCTGATTATTAAGCAAAAGTCCAACTTTACTATCAATATAAAAACGTTACTGAAGGTGTGAGGTTGGATAATGGGGTCACATTTGAAGCCTTACCATGATCAGCACTCAGGTTTCTCTTCAGATCGTATAAATCTTTCGCCTTTACTAAAGATTTTCCGTGGAGAGGACAATATGAGTATCAACTAATTTTTGACGCTCGCCGAAAGGTGGGGCTTTCTTACTTGTCAAATCAATGAAGAATGTCTACTGCGCATGTGTTGCCAGCAGTATACTGAGGTGGTCAGTTAGTGTCTGAATCATGATGGCATATACTTCTGTCTCATCAGTCCTATACCGTTGGAGTAGCACCGGCGTTCATGTTATTAGAAAAAAGTAGTGAGAACAGTATCAAGCGAACATATGTACAAAACGTTTTGCAATTGTATATACACTGTTCTTTATATGAATTACAAGTTGGCATGAAGGCCGATTTTGTGTCTCCAAACGTGATTCAGGTAAAAGCGGCCTTATAGTTATGTTTTAACACTTGAACGTGAAACAAGATCGCCTACCACAATGCTGGCGAACCGAAGGATTCCGTATCTACATTACATTGTAAACTAAACGTTTAGGCTGAATACAATCTTTTTCAACGCAGTCTGTAGCTGCGAACACTGGTGCACTCTGATTACTAATGCACCAGTCCAAATGTACACTAGTCAATATAAAAAACCCTCACGGCAACGGTTGTTTAGGAGCTGGATCCTCGGGTCACATTTGAAGACGGACCAAAAGTCAGCACATCAGGTTCTTCTTCAGAGCTAGCATACAATTCTTTTGCGCCCTTTACTAATGAGCTTTCCGTGGAGAGGA
>JANIIK010001648.1:0-27165 GCA_027704905.1 Muraenolepis orangiensis | reverse complement strand
CATCTAGAGACACCATTCTAATTGTTTAAATGTTCCTTGTGTGCTATTGATTATATATTTGATATCTTGGAAATTTTGTAAAATATGAAACCTTTAAACATGACATTTTACAATGGAAGTCAATGGGCAGAATGCAAAGCATTTTGAACCTTTAAACAGTGTTTCACAAATATATTATATTTGTTGAGCTTTGAAAATGTGAGTATTTCACAATTTGCACATATTTTCCCTTTGTCTCTTGGTTTCTGTTGGACCCCAGACACCACAGAGCATAAACACATCAATATTTCAACTAGAAACACAATGTGAAAAAAATTATAATAAGCTTTATTTATGTTACATCTTTCATATCATGACATGCAGCTCTAGTGCTTTACAAGAGAAAAATTGAAGTCAATAACACAGGTATAACAATATAAAACATATAAGAAATATGACAGAAATATAAGATAACAGCAATGCTGTAAAAAAAACAAGTCGAACTAAATGAAAGCAAGATCATAAAAGTGGTTTAGGGTTTCAAGGTTGCTTCTCTAAATTTGTAATGGGACTGTGTAGCTCTAAAAGGGGAGTTTCTGCTCTTATGGTGCATGAAAGCAGAACGCTGATTCTACATCATTAATGTAATTCCTTTTTGGGACATTGAGCAAGGTAGCACTAGATGTTTGGAACATACTTAGAAAAGCAATCACAGAGGTAAGAAGGTGATAAACCATTCAGGGCCTTATAAAAAAAAGCACAATTATTTAAATTAAATTATCAACATTACAGGTTGCCAGTGCAATGAGGCTAAACATGGTGTAATATGTTCTCCATTCCTGGTTTTTGTTAAAATTGTGGCTGCTGCATTTTGTACCAGCGAGTCAATTGTTTTGTTTTAAAGAAATCCATTATTGCAGTAATCTAGTTGAGAGAAAACAAAGGCATGAGTCAACCTTTTTGGAATCTAGGATCGGCAAGTCTTGCAATACTAATAACAATCCTAATAATGTTGATATCCTCTCCGGGAACCATCACCTTATCGTGGTGGAGAGGTTTGGGTGTCCCTGTGAACCTGAGAGCTGTGTTGTCTGGATCCTAGTGCTCCTGGTAGGGTCTCCCATGGCATATTGGTCTCAGGGGAAGGGACAGACTAAGAATGGTTCAAAGACTTCAATGGACAAACAAACAAGAAGTGAGGATACCCTGCCCGGAGGAAGCCCGGGGCCCCTTTCCGGAGCCAGGCCTGGAAAGAGGGCCCGTAAGCGCGCGCCTGGTGGCCGGGTTAGCCACGGAGCCCGGTCGGGCATAGCCCGAAAAAGCAACGTGGCCACTTCTCCTTCCCGCGGACTCACCACCTACGGGAAGAACCGCTGGGGTCGGGTGCACTGTCAGTTAGGAGGCAGTGAAGGCAGGGGGCATCAACGGACCAAACCCAGCCAACAGAGACTGGCTTTGGGGACGTGGAATGTCACCTCTCTGGGGGGGAAGGAGCCTGAGCTTGTGCGGGAGGTGGAGCGCTTAGACCAATTAGATCTGGTGGGGCTTACCTCTACGCACAGCACTGACTCTGGAACTAAACTCCTGGATAGGGGTTGGACTCTTTCCTTGTGTCGCTTTGTTGGAGTTTACCCCGGTGGACAAGAGGGTCGCCTCCCTACGCCTTAGGGTCACAAACAACTGACTGTTGTTTGTGCCTATGCACCAAACAACAGTTTGGAATATCCCGCCTTCTTGCACACCCTGGATGGAGTCCTGCATGCGGCTCCTGAAGGGGACTCTATAGTCCTCCTGGGAGACTTCAACGCACACGTGGGTAATGATGGGGAAACTTGGAGGGGCGTGTTGGGAATGAACGGCCTACCTGATCTGAACCGGAGTGGGGTTTTGTTATTGGATTTCTGTGCTAGTCATGGATTGGCCATAACAAACACCATGTTCAAACATAAGGATGCTCATAAGTGTACATGGTACCAGAGTACCTTAGGCCGAAGGTCAATGATGGATTTTGTTATCGTATCATCTGGCCTGAGGCCGCATGTTTTGGACACTCGGGTGAAGAGAGGGGCAGAGCTGTCAACCGATCACCATCTGGTGGTGAGTTGGGTAAGATGGCGGGGGAAGCCTCTGGACAGACCAGGTAAGCCCAAACGTGTAGTGCGGGTGAACTGGGAACGTCTGGTGGATGCCCCTGTCCGGGAGACCTTCAACTCCCATCTCCGGCGGACTTTTTCGGGCATCTCTGTGGAGGCTGGGGGCATTGAGCCAGAGTGGTCATTGTTCAAAGCTTCTATTGCCGAAGCTGCGGTTGAGAGCTGTGGCCTCAAGGTCATTGGTGCCTCAAGGGGCGGCAACCTTCGGACTTCGTGGTGGACGCAGGTGGTCAGGGAAGCCGTCCGGCTGAAGAAGGAGGCCTTCCGGGCTATGCTAGCCTGTGAGACTCCGGACTCAGTTGCGAGGTATCGACAGGCCAAGAGGACGGCAGCCTTGGCTGTAGTGGAGGAAAAGCAGCGGGTGTGGGAGGAATTCGGAGAAGCCATGGAGAAGGACTTTCAGTCGGCACCAAAGCGTTTCTGGCAAACAATCCGGCGCCTCAGGAGGGGGAAGTGTGGATCCATCCAAGCTGTGTACAGTAAGGGTGGGACATTGCTGACCTCAACTGAGGATGTGATCGGGCGGGTGAAAAGAACACTTTGAGGAACGCTGCTGTTTGCAGATGATGTGGTCCTGTTTGCGTCATCAGTATGTGACCTTCAGCACTCACTGGATCGGTTTGCAGCGGAATGTGAAGCGGCTGGGATGAGGATCAGCACCTCCAAATCTGAGGCCATGGTTCTTAGCAGGAAACCGGTGGATTGTCTACTCCAAGTAGGGAGGGAGTCCTTATCCCAAGTGAAGGAGTTCAAGTATCTCGGGGTCTTGTTCTCGAGTGAGGGGAGGATGGAGCGTGAGATTGACAGGAGAATAGGTGCAGCGGGAGCGGTATTGGGTGCACTTTGGCGCACCATTGTAACCAAAAGAGAGCTGAGCCAGAAGGCAAAGCTCTCGATCTACCGATCAGTCTTCGTTCCTACCCTCACCTATGGCCATGAGCAATGGGTAATGACCGAAAGGACGAGATCGCGAATACAAGCGGCCAAAATGAGTTTCCTCAGGAGGGTGGCTGGTATCTCCCTGAGGGATAGGGTGAGAAGCTCAGTCACTCGTGAGAGACTAGGAGTAGAGCCGCTGCTCCTTCGCGTAGAAAGGAGCCAGTTGAGGTGGTTCGGGCATCTAGTAAGGATGCTTCCTGGTCGCCTCCCGAGGGAGGTTTTCCAGGCACATCCAACTGGGAAGAGACCACGGGGCAGACCGAGGTACAGGTGGGGTGATTACATCTCCACACTGGCCTGGGAACGCCTCGGGATCCCCCAGTCAGAGCTTGTCGATGTTGCCAGGGAGAGGGAAGTTTGGAGTCCCCTGCTGAAGCTGCTACCTCCGCAACCCGATTACGGATAAGCGGGAGAAGATGGATGGATGGAGATGGATAATGTTGATATGTGATTTAAAGAACAACTCAGAGTCTACAATAACATAAAGGCTTTTAACTTCAGGCTTTTGTTGACCCAGACTTCTGTGCTTAATATGCTGAATATATCTATTATTATATGATATTATTATTATTTAGATTGAGGACATTTTTACTCCTGTAAAATGCCAGATTTGGCATCAGTGTCATCTAGCACTACAGACAAATATAACTGAGTGTCAAAATAACAATTAAAATGTACGCGAGCATATACAGACAAAACGGTAAAGGACCAAGAATATTGCCCTGTGGAATACCATAAAAAAGGCCATGCTTGTCTGAAACATCAGACTAGGTAGTCAGTGAGACTACCAAAATATGTACGGTAAGTATATATATATGTTGGGGCTGAGAGAGACCAGCAGCACTCAGAAATCAAGAAGCAAAGGAATATAAATGTATTATTATTGGCGCTCACACTAAGATCATTAATTACTTTGACAAACATTGTTTCAGTACTGTGTCTCCTTCTAAAACCGTTGTTGTGTAAGAACCCATCCAACTGTTTATACACATTTTCTAATATCATACTCAGAAAAGGCAGGTTGAAAATTGGCCTAAAATTGCTCGAAGAGAATAATCTAGTATAACCTTCTTGAGTCGGGCATTGACTACATATAGAGAATATTCACAATATCCAGTACATCACCAATCAAACATCCTTAAATAAAGCAGAGGTAATTGCATCCAGTGAGCAAGTGGATGACTTCCACTGCAAAATCATTCTAAAAAATATTCCCCTTCACTAATTTTACCAAAATAATTCAGTCAGCAGTTTTTGATTGTCAAAAGCATTAGCAATAGCAGATTGGTTATTATTTGTTCACAGAGCTTGGAAGGCTACTGTATAAAAAAGGATTCTAGGGTGGTTCCTGCTTTCAATTAAGTCTGTCTAGAGTTTGTAGAGATCTCTCTAGGGTTGTTAGTTTGTTTCCTCTCCATATTCGCTCAGCTCTACAGCACTCCCTCTCCAGCAGATTAACTACTACTAACTACTAACTACTACTAACTATTAAAATGATCTCACTTTTCTAAGCCACGTCTTTTGTCTGAGATTTATTTTTAGTTGTCATAGATGCAACTATGAGGTCATCTTAATTTATAGCTGAAGTGATTTACTTTGTCATGTACTGATGAGATTTCAGCTGAGAGTTAGACAACATATGTGATTAGGGAACTTGGTGGCTGATGACTGAAGACTTAAAAAGTGTATTTTCACTAAATGCTCTGCATCAGAAAAAAGTCTAGGGTGTGGCCACAGCTGTGAATGGACCCAACAATATGTTGCGTAAAATCAAAGGAATGTAAAAATTGCATAAAATCCATTGCCTTGCAGTCCGAGACATTAAAATGCTAATTAAAATCACCAGTTATCATAATCCTATTATTGTTAGTAAAACAGAATTATAGTAGTTCAGAAATTTCAGACAACCAATAAGCAGTACATAGTAATCAAAAGCACTATTGTATTGACTATCCAATACAACAGCCTGATATTCGAAAGATGAAAAATGACCAAAATGCAAACGCTTGCATTTAAGTATCTGAAGTGTCCTTTTCCTATCTTAGCCTCTCATCTTGACTGGATAAAACAGTAACTTGAAGGAGAGTCTTCAGTTAAGACAGAGCTTCAAGCGAATGATAAGGTCATTTACAACAAAAGGCTTATTAGTAAGTGCCCTGGGTGTTAAACAGAGACATATCTACTTTTTATTCACAAACTTTTTTACTGGACTACGACTAGACCTTCCCTTACACTGTTTCTATCCCTCCGATTTTTCTTTGAGAATTTGTTTCAGTATTGTAGACATCACAGTATGCATGATGTTTGAATAATTCTTTACACATTATTTGTACAGAAGTACCTAACATTTCGTGCCGACAGCATAGTCCTACCCCAGAAGCAATCCCAATTTTCAATGTCCAAAGTCCAAATTGTGCGTGAAACACCAAGTTTAAAAGTCAAGTAATTTAGTGAAAAATCATACAAAGCTTCAATGCCACAATCGTATACAGGAAAATAGGTCACATATTATAACTTTGCAGAGAGAGGATTTTTTCTAGCTGTGCAGTGAATAAAGTATTTGGTAAGGGTTTGTGATCTCTGTAGACCAGCCTGCATAACAACATTAGCAAAGTGATGTGTGTTCTGAACTGTGTATGTTATATAATATGTGCATGGGAATGTATTAATAAAGGAACCTAATAGAAGACAAAAATAGAGAACTGCCAGTGTAATTTGATCCTCCCCGCCTGAAAAGGTAGAAGCTTGGGTTGATCAAAAGACACCACGGTGTTTAACTAGTTTTGGCTTGGGATCCACAGGAAAAGATTGGGTTTGGGCAACAGCATTAGATAGGTTCTAACTTGTTTGGCTTGTGGCCTGTAGGGGTCTCTCACAGCCACGGTGGTGTCGAATTTGTGTTGGATTGTGCATGTGGCCAATGTTCATGTGAGTCGTGTTACTAAATCATCTTGGTGGCTTTGATTATTACGTTCCGTGCGGTTCATGGTGTGTTTCGGTAGTTAAACTTTTAAAATCCAATCATATTTGTTTTATTAATGGCTTGGTAGTGATCGATGAACGAGTGGAGCATACTACAGTAGAGATACTGTGCTGAAAGCTTGACTTTCAGCGCCACGTGTGTGTGTGTGTGTGTGTCTGTGTCAGTGTTTGCTGTTAATTTCCTATAGTGCTGAAATGCATGAGTTTCTGTCTACAAACTTGTGACGTGACAAAGGCATCGTGACCAATAGGAGTAGTAGATGTTTTTTGTAATGTGACCAATAGGAGTAGTAGATGTTTTTTGTACCGTGACCAATAGGAGAAGTAGATGTTTGTTGTACCCTGACCAATAGGAGGAGTAGATGTTTTTTGTACCATGACCAATAGGAGTAGTAGATGTTTGTTGTACCCTGACCAATAGGAGTAGTAGATGTTTGTTGTACCCTGACCAATAGGAGTAGTAGATGTTTGTTGTACCGTGACCAATAGGAGGAGTAGATGTTTTTTGTACCATGACCAATAGGAGTAGTAGATGTTTGTTGTACCCTGACCAATAGGAGTAGTAGATGTTTGTTGTACCCTGACCAATAGGAGTAGTAGATGTTGTACTACTTCCTATATAGTGTTTGGTAAAGAACCGCGTCGTCCATCTGTAGGAATAGGCACGGAAGGCTCCATCTTGCTGCAGTAGATGTTTTATTTTATGATTTGTTCAATAAAGATATTGAACTTAGTATCCAGACCTCTGCGAAAGATTACCCGAGTACAAATTATACTACACTATGGTTTTGCATAAGGTTTATCTTGGACGTCGAGAGTCGGGCATTCAACTTTAACCCTGTTTGGCAAGTATTTGGCTTTGGTCTTAATAACCTACTAAGGGTTTATGAGGAGAGGCTTTTATACACCCAGGTTTAGTTTAAATCTGGATAAGTGCAGATGTTTGAGGCAAGTGAGTGTCTGAGACTGATAATCTGTGAGTTGGAGAGTGTGTTTGATTGATGTGTGTGAGTTTATTTCCCCAGCAGCTTTGCTGTTCGGGGGAACAATGTATCATGGTGTTTTTGTGAATAAGTGAAAGAATGAGATGAATGAAAGAGAAAGAAAAGTATACAGAGTGTAAGAGATACTGAGTGAAAGAGGAATAGGGTACTGAGAAAGAAAGGGGTACCGAGAGAATGGGGTACTGAGTTCAAGAGGCGCTGCACGGCATGTCCGTATCTGGGAGACGCTCTAGAAGTCCAATGTACGTGTAGGTTTGCTCATTGATGTGTGAATGCAATAAAGCAAATAAAAATTGTTCAAACTTTTAGAACTGTGACCAAGTTAAAAGTAATGACATAATTGAGTTTTGCTATTTTAAGATTTACAATTAGGCACGATTTAACAAATATTTATTCGAAATGATTGTTTTCTCTTAGATTTTTTTATTTTATTTCCTTTTACATGGTAATTCTGGATGCTTGGTCGGTGTGCGCCTGCAGACATTGAGGAGGAAATCACTTAAGGTGCTCGTCTAAATGGGACAGGGTAAACCAAGCGCTCCCTGCTTGTCAGATTTCAAGTGAAGATTCCCTTCCCCCGTCCTTTCCTTCCCTTATAGTGATCTCAAGCTTCTCCTTGGTGTCTGGCAGAAGGCAGAATGATTGAGTTTTCCTTTTGGAACCCTGGTGACCACAATAAGAAGCTGTTCTTGTGTTTTATTGAGGAATTATTTTGTGATATAGTTATTTCATATATTTTGTTTTTTGTTTTAGATGAAGGTGAACTTTGAAGAACATTGGTTCTTTCTATATACACAAGACATCATAGAGAACTACATAGCAATAGGGCACATTCAAGCATGGCCTAGTCAAGCATGTTGACATTCATTTCATAGATATGGCTGAAAGAAAGCAAGGTATAATATGTTGCTAAGTACTCACAGACACATTCACTAGATAAGTACACTAAGTATAGCCAAAAGCAGGTAATCCTGTCCCGGCCGGGTGTAGGTGGGAACCAAAAGCAGGAAGAACAGACGTCAGATGGAACAGGTGCTTTAATGAAAGCCAAAAGGCAAAGGTCAGGGCAAATCCAAAAAGTGGTCAAGGCAAGCAGAGGTCGGTAACAGGTAGTTGAGGGTTGAGGCAGAGGTACAAAACGCAAGGCAAAAACGAGGTTGTTATCCAGGCGAGGGTCAAAACACGGCAGATCAATAGGCAGAACAACAATGAACTTAGCTTGATGCGAACATGAGGCATTCTGAAAATTGGGGTGATGATCCAGCAATGAGTTAGACATTGCTGTTGTGCGATTGACAACAGTTGAGTTGAGTAGGAAACGGCTGACAGGGAAAACACGGAATGGCATCTTGGAATGGAGTTGTGACATTGTGGAACCAGGAAGCCAGTGGAGATCCAGGACTAGGAGCGTGAAGAGCTGGGTTGGATCATGACAAATCCAGAAAAACTGAGTCTATACAACGGTAGCCATTTGGTCAATAACATAATAAATGTTATCACTACACTATTGGGAATCAAATACAATGTATTATTTGTCTATTATCCACAGTCAGCAAGACTAGTGGAAAGGGCCAATGAAACTGGTGGCAAAAGGGACCTAGCCTTGATGAACTAACGCATGAGATAGAGTATACCAGAGCACTAATCAAAGCCGGACAATTTCTGTTCAATTACCGGTCATCAGGACTTTCTGGACTCATCACTTTATATTGACAGCTTATATTGCTGTCAATATAAGCAGACGCACTTAAGCGCTTTGAGGAAGATGTTTAGAGCTTACCTCAAACCCCGGCCTGATCAGTTGCCGGTGCCCACGTGCGCTCGCTTCACCGACAGCAGCTGGTCAACAATCGTTTTAACCAAATCCTGTTCGTGACGCCAATATGTAGTATAATTTCTACTCGGTGGAATAAGAATCTTTCTCAGAGGTCCGGATACTAAGGTCAAGGTGTTTATTGAACAAAGCATCAAATTCATCAGTTGCAACGAGATGGAGCCTGCCGTGTCAATTCGCAGAACTGACCACGCGCTCCTTTACCAAACATTATATAGACATAGTATCCTACACCAACTGATACTATTGGTCTGAGAGGTACAACCAGTATCCACTACTCTGGTTGGGCATGGTGTCTTCTCGGCTCGGCGTTCTTCATCGTCACGTCCCATGTTTATGGCTCAAACCCCCAAGGGGGTCGTATTTGGCTTGCCCAACATTTCACGGCCCTACTCTCTACGTTAGAGCTCATGTTACACTCTGTAGGATACCGTTGAAAACCAGCCTAAAGGCACCATTACAAGGGCCTGAAGGCACACCAACACCTACACATCTGGAACTGATTAACACATCTCTATGTCCTAGTGGGCCTTGGGGTCCACCAGCAGATTATGCTGTAGCCACCTACTGCAATGTATAGAGGATCCAAAGACAGTGTTTTAGATTATAATAAGGGTATAAAAATACACTACAAGATCAATGGCAATTGGCCACGGTAATGGTTGGCAGGTGCGTGTGTGTGCGCCTCTAGCGCACGCGGCCTGGCAACGCCCCCTGACAACCACCGTAACCGTGACAGTCTCACTTGTGTTTACTCCATTTAAGACGGACACAGGTTTACTTAACATTTTAATTGGTGTCGTCATACTTGAATAACTCATTTAGGGTTAGAAGGTTTTTTATTTTAAGTTTCATATCACCTTTTTGTTTATCTTTCACTATTTTAGGTTGAATCACTTTGTTGATAGTTGCTATACATGTTTGTTTGACACCATCTCTCTTTTTTTGTAAAGCGTCTTTGTATGTCATGAAAAGTGCTATATGAATCAAATTATTATTATTATTGACAGCAACACACCCTTTGTTCAAATACCGGGACCAATGCCGTTTTGTATAGCTGATAGTTCTTTCTCTCCGGTTGTATTTCAGCTCATGTGCACTACGACTGTATTATACTAGTACTATAACATTCAAATGAGTCCTTGTACAGAATTAGCAATCTCTCCCGTACCTACGTATCTTTTAACAATAACATATTAACCTCATTAACATGATTGATATCAACATTTCTCTTGTAAGGGTTAGGGTTAGTGGTTGGAGCCAGAGTAACCGCCTTTCAGACTAAAGTTCTTGTCTTTGCTTTGGTTCTGTTGCTGGCCACCTCTCCACTCGCCTGGCTCACGGGCCATGTCTCTCGTACACTTTCTCTTGACATTGATCTGCTTCACCGGTGGCTTGCTGCAGTGGTGGTAGCAGATATGGATACAGTTTGGCTGTTAGTTGCAGAGCGCTGGTAGGGCCGCTGGTGGGGCTGCTGGGGGAGGGCAGTCCAGGTCCAGGTTCACCTGGGGAGTAGACTCGGAAGAACATTCATCAGGCCCTCCTTCATCTTCCTCTCTGTTCCGCCTCTTTAGCCCATGTTCCATGCATGGCCCAATCTGCTACATAGATTTAACTTTTCTTCAACTTTCTAGAACTTTCTTCCTTCTCCTGCATTCTGACCCTTAGATGAGCCCTAGCTCTCTTCTCCCTCCAGTGTCTTCCTCTATAGCTTCTTGTTCCTCTCTCTCTCTCTCTCTCTCTCTCTCTCTCTCTCTCTCTCTCTCTCTCTCTCTCTCTCTCTCTCTCTCTCTCTCTCTCTCTCTCTCTCTCTCTCTCTCTCTCTCTCTCTCTCTCTCTCTCTCTCTCTCTCTTTGTAGGGGCCTTTTCTTTTCTTTTCTATTAAATCTTTCTCACCTTCTATTAACTGGCTATGGTATCTGATCGTTAGTCTGGTTCTGCTGCACTCTGCTTGACGTGTGCTATAGTAATACACACTCTAGTGAGGTTTGGATGGTTCATTATTTCCTGTTCTGTGCGTTATCTACGTCTGTGGCTTTCTCCCTTTTTATGGGGCTGTTGACCTCTTTAAGTTAACGGGCCTGACTAATTCTTCTTATCTCTCCTCTTATATTCTCTCCCTTATATCTTTTATTGATGTGTTCTTTGTTTAATCCCTGAACTTCTCCCTTTCTGATAAATACTTTCTCTTCCTATGCAATCTCTGCTCTGACTCCCACCAAAGGTTCCACTGTATGTGTTGCCTTCTACCGATGACACGGCTCTGCTGGTCCTCTTCACCCTGTGGGCCCTGTCCTAAAGGGTTCTGCCACAGTGGGATCAGTCCTTCACTATTAGTTATATAAAAAAAACGTGTTTTGTCTTTATTTTATTATCATTATCATATTTATTACAATTATTATTATTATTGTTTATTTATATATTGTATCAAAATTCCTCACACCCCCAACCCAAAACTAGTTAACACCGTGGTGTCTTTGGATCAACCCAAGCTTCTTACCTTTTCAGGCGGGGAGGATCAAATTACACTGGCAGTTCTCTATTAAAGTCTTCTGTTAGGTTCCTTTATTAAGACATTCCCATACACATAACATAACATACCCTAAAATCACAATACAATATTGGTACAGTAGAATTTGTGAGAACAATGTTACAAGGGGCGTTATACACAGAGCCACCTGATCAAACGGCCTGGTCTCGTTTCCCTATATGGTCTCTTCCTACGACCCTCGGTGTCCCAGACTCCTTTTCCGTTCCCAGAACATGCCAACCCAGTTGGTCTTATAACCATTCCCAGATCGTCCCAACCTAGTTGGTCATTTTATCACAATATCTCAGCAGTCATAGCCATGCATTGCATTATTTAAACAATTGTATTTTATCCTTACCATTTTGACGGATCCTCTCAGAACGCAGATCCGGACAATCAGAGATTATTCAGCAGCCAACACTCTCACCTAATCCCTCTAGTCTAGCTATGCAGAGTTCATGAGATGGTTCTGCTAACCTCTGTGTTGGGCCCGTGGGAGTGTTGGTCAGCTGCGTCTCCTCTCGTCCGTCCTTGCGCCCCCGTCGATGATCACGTCTGGGTCACCAAATTTGTCGTATTCAGATCTTTGCTCTAATCGTCAGATCCTCAGATACACATATTAACTGTGCTCCAACCGGGGAAACGGAGAAGACCTTGGACTGAATCAAAAGAGAATTTCGAATTATAAAATATTTAATAAAAACTGCTGAGATACGATACAATTCAATACAATATTCCATGGAACAGGGAGCAAGAGATCTCTACCTGACAGACCGGATAACCAGCTAACTGCCTGACAGTAGTTCACCCGAAAAGACTGCCGCTTCTCAGATTCAAACACATATTTAACCCGTTCAAACTCTGCCTGGTCGTCGCTTGGTCGTCATTTTCCCTCCAGGACGTGCTTTGCGATCGTTATCTATCCGGCTCTCAATGTCTGTGTGGCAGGGCGACCGCCCCCATCAACGACCCCTTTCTGCCACCGGTCATCCTCGACGGCTTCCACCTCCTTCCGGCCCTGAGGGTCATTCTGTTATCTATTCTCTAATACACTCCTCCACGGCCTTCAACTGCCGGGTCAACACTTTCTGCTGAGCAATAACATTTGTGTCTAACACACTACTTATCTAAAGGGTGGGGTACATGGGAACACTCCTCACACATGAATACACACTTCTAACTTTTACCAAATATCCATGTATTATTTATATGAAATACACATTAACTTTCTTGATTCTTACCAGAGCAGCAACCATACAAGGATTACCAGGTTCAAGGATAGTTGTTATCCCCAGTCAGTGACCTACTGAACTGCTAGGAGTGCTGCCACTATCATAACATGTCATTAACATTACACTATCATAACATGTCATTAACATTACACTATCATAACATGTCATTATCAGTACACTATCATAACATGTCATTAACATTACACTATCATAACATGTCATTTACATTACACTATCATAACATGTCATTAACATTACACTATCATAACATGTCATTATCAGTACACTATCATAACATGTCATTAACATTACACTATCATAACATGTCATTTACATTACACTATCATAACATGTCATTAACATGACACTATCATAACATGTCATTTACATTACACTATCATAACATGTCATTAACATTACACTATCATAACATGTCATTTACATTACACTATCATAACATGTCATTTTCATTACACTATCATAACATGTCATTTTCATTACACTATCATAACATGTCATTTACATTACACTATCATAACATGTCATTTTCATTACACTATCATAACATGTCATTTTCATTACTCTATCATAGTTTGCTGGACTTTCTGGACTCATCACTCTGGACTGAATCTTTTTGCACAATTCAACACATTTACAAATCATCCATCAGTCACTTTGTTGTTCTTTTTGTGTTAATTCTTATTGAATATAGTATTTTTTTATCGTATTGTTTTGTAGATTCATACAGCAGCATGGAATAGGGAGTAAGCATTCCATTAGACTTGTTGCAAATGGCCAATAAATCTATTATATCTTGTATCTTGTTGTTCCAACTGTTGTTCTCTGATCATTTAGCACCAGTTCTCTCTTTCTTTCAAGCAGAAAAAAAAACTAACAAATTTTAAAAAAAATTAACAAAAACATTTAAACAATAAATCTCCAAAACATATTTTGGAGATATTTTAAATGTGTACATACGTAAAATAACAGAGAGTAGATGGTTTTATGCCAAACGGTGAAGAAAACAGTTCACAGCATGAACTGTGACATAACTAGAAGTAAGTCTATCAATGGAATCATGATGGTCATTAAAAGCTATAACGACTTATTATTACATGAATTAATGTCACTGAATAAGGTACGATCTCTTGTTGATTGTTCCGTTGATCTAGTTTCATATATTCTATGCTTGGTCTGTGGCGCCCTCTAAAGGACAAAACATGAACTGATTTGAAAAGCACGTTTCCCATCATTTACATTTAGAGCACGCGTTCAGCAACTATCGTCTGGTGAACGCTGTATTAATAACTACATTATAGATCACACTGTGTTCACTACCGAGTGTAGGCCTAGGCCTACTGCTGGCTGCCTTTAAGCAATACAAAGTACAAATACAAAGGAACACTTTGTGTTGTCACTTTTTTTTGCCACATAACAACAAGCTAGCTCTGACCACTTCAACCTGCTCTCATCGCGCGGCCTCCACACGTTTGTCATTTCACCAGTCGGTGGACGGAGACAAAATGGACGCCGGCGTCTGCCGTGTCCCTGACACATGTGGGAGGGCCCCTGGTGTTTCCTACACATGTGGGAGGGCCCCTGGTGTTTCCTACACATGTGGGACGGGCCCCTGGTGTTTCCTACACATGTGGGAGGGCCCCTGGTGTTTCCGACACATGTGGGACGGGCCCCTGGTGTTTCATACACATGTGGGACGGGCCCTGGAGTTCTCCTAGATGTCCGCTTGGCCAGATTCCCCGGGGCCTGTTGGGACTGAAGCGGTGGAAAACACAAGTTAAAAGTGAGACGCATGACAAAACAATCATCTTTCTATCAGCAGTTGCACACAACCAGCGATACGATGAGTGCACTATATCGGGTATAATAATTGTCACATTCAGTAATAATTCTCTATGCATTCAGACAGCACTACACAATTGCAAACTCACTATAGTGCACTAAACACAAACAATATGTTGGTCGGCGGTCTCTCCTCACCTCTCGTCCTCCACCAGCCAACGAGGCGGAGCAGAACCACCAGGGTGAGGACGGAGAAGCCCAGCAGCACCGCCACATGCAGCAGGACCCCAGGTCCCCACGTCACCGCTGCAACACATCAGTCACAACATCTCCTGACTGTGAAGTGCGTTGAGGTCAGGCCACGGGTTAGAAAAGCACTTTATTCACTCACAGAGTCCATTCACCCATTTGTTAACAACCTACAGGGTATCTGTCTGGAACCACAGAAAACTAGAGGTTCCCCCTCAGTAGAGCGCATATACCTCCGCCCCACCAAATAGTCCCCTGTGGTGAAAACGTGTGGTTGAGATGCAGTCAGATATGGTCCGGCTGTTAGAAGACACATAACCTGGACAGTAGCGTACCGGTCCAACTCATCATCACTCAAGTAGCTCAGTGGATAAGGACTTGGCTTGGGAGCCGCAAGGTCGCCGGTTCAAGACCCGGAAACACCAGGTAACTGTCTAAGTACCCTTGAGCAAGGCTCCCCGGGCGCTGTACTAATGGCTGCTCACTGCTCCTAACACTAGGATGGGTCAAATGCAGAGAACTAATTTCCCTCCCATAAAATAAGTAGTTAAAAAAAAACTAACTATAGAACACACGTTATTGTGGTTAAGAGACGTAGTCACTGTAATGTTTGTGGTATATGTTTGGTGGTGTTTCTGTCCAGGAGGGGGCGCTCTTGGTTGTTCATTTGTTGATGTTGGGAAAGAAATAAAGTTAGAAAAAAAGGAAACGAGAGTTAAGAGAGCTACGACAATGTGACATGTGTTTTGCTATTTCAATCCTAATAAATCCTCAAAGGAATTTAAAGAATTCTTTAAATTCAATCCAGTCATACTTTGTGTCTGACTGGATTTTAGGATCTTTACAGTCACCGGCTCCGGTTCTGTCAACCAGCCGTTGGTTGTGGTGATCGCCAAATGTAATGCACACACACACACACGCGCACACGCACACGCACACGCACACACACATCTTCGAAGCTGGCTATAACATTTCACTGAAATAAATATTTTCTTTTCCGCATCTAAAGCACTCTCTTCATACTTTAAAACACGTCAAATATCAATATTGTAAACTCACAGTTCATACTCTCATTGCTATGGAGCGGTTTGAACCAACAACTGTACATTAAGGTACATCAATTAACATATAAATACTTACTTATAAGTTGAGGATCTACCAGTAAACACTACACTTTCTTACTTTAGGGAGAGAGGCGGCGTTACGGATCCGATCCACCATCTCCTGGCCCTCGGGGTGCACGTTGGCGACGTGCGTCCACATGCGCTCCCAGGTGGGGCTCTCGATGGGGAAGCCGGCGCGGTTCATGTAGAACAGAGCCCCGCCGTCCTCCTCCTCCTCCTCCTCCTCCTCCTCCGGGGACGGGGGGCTGCTCACCTCACGGTTTTCGTCCGTTGTAGCGGATGAGACGGGATCACTGGCGGTATCACTGTTTGTGTCTGGGTCTCGTATCTATGGGGGTTCCGAGGGTTCCCCATTGGTCGAATCCACAAAGAAGGGCGGGACTTGGGAACTGTCAGACCATATTTGGAACACACGCAGGCCTGTGATTGGTGCGCGTCGTCCACGGAGGGCGTCAACAAGTGAGGGTTGCAACAAATGGGATGTTTTTTCCTCTCTTGTATTGGAATTGATTTGTTGATCGCTTCTAAAAACCAATACATACGTATGATCTATTTTGCAGTTTGTGTTTAGTTTAAATGGATATTGACGTACGGATATTAAACTGAAGTGTTCTTCAGTACATTTGGAAGGCAATACCGTTGTTAGGCCTACTGAACATAAGTAGAAATAGATATATTATATAATTGATATATCTATATTATGTCAGGGCATATGAACAAAGTAAACATGGGGCATTTTGTAGCAGATATATTTAATATAAAGCGCATCAAATCAATTAATCAACAGTTAATACAATTGGACATACAGCTGATGATGTGTCATGTCGATGACAAAGCAACTTAACACACATAATAAAGCATGTATTCGACATAGGATGTTTTCTTTTCTGGAAGGAGACTACAGGTTGACTCGGAGTACAAGTACCTAGGAGTACATGTTGACACAAACCTCAATTTCAAAACCCATATCAAAAAGGTCTGCAATAAAGTAAAGTTCAATCTGTCAAATTACAGATACATTCGAAACTTCCTATCATCTGCAGCAGCTAAACTATACCTTCACTCAATGGTCCTCTCCCACATCAACTACTGTCTGATATGCTGGTCTAATGCACACTCTACAGCTCTAAAACCACTGGAATCACTGTATAAACAAGCACTCAAAACACTAGACAAAAAACCATTCCGGTATCATCATTGTCACATTGTTAAAAAATATAATCTGTTCAACTGGGAAAATCTCATAGTTTACAAAAACATCTGCTTAGTGTATAAGATCAATCGTGGGTTGGCTCCTCCTCCTCTGGCTGGCTTCATCAGCCTAAAGTCCACCTCAACCAGGGTTACTAGAAGTGCGGCTAGGGGAGACTGCGCAATCCCATTTAGGAAAAGTGCATTCAGCCAGACTGTCTTTTCATTCCACGCATCCCATCAATGGAATTCAATACCCCAAACAATAAGAGAGTCCTCATCCTACTACACATTCAAGCACAGTATTAAAAAGTGGCTCACTAATAATCAACAGTGTCAGCACTGATGTGTGGGTGATGGTGTGAGTGCGTATTGTGAATGTTTTATTTATTATCATGACTTGTTCTTATCTGTCTTCAGTGATGTCATCTATTGTAAATATGTACAATGGTATAACAATGTCGTGGTATTTTTATTATTGCTTTTAGGATGTCTATCTCCATCTGGCAAAGGGACTATCGGTGAAAACTAGCCTTTTGGCTAATTCCAGTACTTTTACATGTTTTTAATATGTTGATTAATGTACACTGTCCCTTGTTTAAATAAATCAATTCAATTCAATACCTCGGGTCGTGAGAGGGACAGTGGAGACTCAGTGACCTGAGGCCAACGTACTTATTATTATTATTTTTTGGTCAACGCACTGTAAATCATCTCACTGTAACTTTGCACTGTAAATTCTATTTCAAATTCTAATTCACTTTTCACATGTCACTTTTTCAGTATTCATCTGAGTTATTTATTAATATATTATTACTGCCAATTTGCACTATACGTATTGTTGTGTATTGTATATACCTACGTATTACTGTAATAATACTGTAAATTTATCTTCATCTATCAATACATTTAGATTTCATTTAGAATTATTTTAACTATATTTTTGTTGATACTAGTTTTATTTAGTTAGTTGTTGTTTTTGTTTTTTTAGCTTAGGTATTTGTATTTTTGTGTGTGCATTTATTCCCCCTGTGTCAACTGTTGCACCTTAATTTCCCTCGGGATTAATAAAGTAATCGGAATCTGAATCGGAATCGGAATCTGAATACATATAATTCAGCGGTTTTCACTTTATTGTTCTTTTTTATTGTGTACATTGTAGAGCCGATGAAAGGGAGTCGGAGGCGGCGTGTTTAATATGGAACTCCACACTTTATTTTCCATTTAAGTTTAACAGCAGGGGAAACGCATCTGCTACTTGCTACTTCAACTAGCACACCACAACAACAACAACAACACGGTACGCACCCTAACCGGTCCGTGGTGCAACACACACTAAACACAAACAGTGAATTATGTTCCCATAACGTTCCACCACACAAGCCCCCCCAGAATTCACTCATACACAAAGTCCGTGCGGTGGGGAGGAACGACAGGCCGACCACCACGACTCCGGAGAACGGGAGCCGGGGAGGCGACCTCTACAGGGGCGGCCGCTGGAAGATGTGGGACCGGAACCGCAGGCCCCAATTTGGTGACAGGGGTCAAGGCCGGGGGGCGACCCCGTTGCGGAGGCCGTGCCAGCACCACCGGCTGGTCCAAGTCCAGGTGAGCAGCCTTCACCCGGTCCACCGAGACGTGCTCGGCTTTGCCACCCAGGTCGACCACCAAGTGCTTGCCCCCGTGTTCCAAAACCCGGAAAGGCCCGTCGTAAGGAGGCTGCAGGGGGCCTCTGTGAGCGTCGTGCCGGATGAACACGTGCTCCGCTGAGCGAAGCCCCACGGGAACCCGGGACACCTGAGTGCCGTGCTGAGCAGTGGGGATCGGAGCAAAGGCCTTAGCGGCGTCCTGCAGGAAAACTCGCTGGGCCGTCGCCGACCAGGGGGCCGATGCGTTGGGAAGGAAATCCCCTGGAACCCTCAGCGGCTGACCGTAGACCATCTCAGCCGTGGAACACCGCAGATCCTCCTTAGGCGCGGTCCGCAGGCCCAGCATAACCCAAGGCAGCTTGTCGACCCAATTACCGTCCGTCAGCCCGGCTCTGAGGGCCGCCTTCATGGAGCGATGGAAACGCTCGCAGAGACCGTTGGCCTGAGGGTGATAAGCGGTTGTCCGGTGGAGCTTAACCCCCAAACCCCCGGCCACAGCGTTCCAGAGCTCGGATGTGAACTGGGAACCGCGGTCTGAGGAAATGTCCGAAGGGGTGCCGAAACGACACACCCATGTCGCAATGAAGGCCCGGGCTATGTCAGCCGCCGCTGTCGACGCGAGTGGGACCGCCTCCGGCCAACGGGTTGTCCTGTCCACCATAGTTAGGAGGTAGGAAAAACCCTGGGAGGAGGGTAATGGACCAACCAGATCGATGTTGACGTGGTCAAACCTCCTCTCAGGCACCAGGAATTTCTCCAGGGGGGCCTTCGTGTGGCGGTGCACCTTAGCACGCTGGCAAGCCACACATGTGCCGGCCCAAGCCCTCACGTCCTTTTTGAGCCCCCGCCAGACGAATTTCGCGGCCACCATCCGCACCGAAGGCTTCCCGCCGGGGTGCGACAGGTTGTGCACCGCCTCGAACACGGAACGCCTCCAGCTGGTGGGAACGACTGGGCGCGGCTGGCCCGTGGAGACGTCACACAGGAGAGCAACGCCTGCGTCGCCGAAAACCACATCCTCCAGGCGCAGCCCCACATCAGCCCCCTTCAGGGCCTGGACGCTGGGGTCCGTGACCTGGTCCATTGCCATGCGGGTATAGTCGAGGCCCAACTGGACGGCTCCGATGACGACCCTGGAGAGGCAATCTGCGACCAGGTTTGACTTACCAGCCACATGCTGGATGTCCGTGGTGAACTCCGAGATGTAGGAAAGCTGTCGTTGCTGGCGAGCAGACCAAGGCTCCGCCACCTTGGACATGGCGAACGTGAGCGGCTTGTGGTCAACGAACGCCGTAAATTCACGGCCTTCCAGCAAAAATCGGAAGTGCCGCACGGCCAGCCAGAGTCCAAGGAGCTCCCGGTCAAAAGCGCTGTACCTGCGTTCCCTGGGCGTTAGCTGGCGGCTGAAAAAGGCAAGTGGTTGCCAGGCGCCGTCCACCCACTGCTCATGCACCGCACCGACTGCGTAGTCCGATGCATCGGTGGTAATGGAGATGGGGGCCGTGGGCGACGGATGCGCCAGCAAGGCCGCCTGAGCCAGCGCGGTCTTGACCTCCACAAAGGCAACCTCAGCCTCCGTCGTCCATTCGATCTCCTGGATGGGGGCCTTACCTTTCAACGCCTCATACAGCGGCCGCATAATGTGGGCGGCCCGGGCGATGAAACGGTGGTAGAAGGTAACCATCCCTAGGAACCCACGGAGTGACCGGGCCGTGTGCGGGCGGGGAAACGCCGCGACAGCCTCAACCTTCGCCGGCAGGGGTGATGCTCCGCCTTTGGTGACGCGGTGCCCAAGGAAGTCAATGCCAAACACCCCGAACAGACACTTTGCAGGGTTGATTATATAATCAACCCGTGTTGGCTGAGCCTCGTAAAAAGGGCCCGGAGGTGAGACAGGTGTTCCTCCTCAGAAGTGCTGGCGACGAGTATGTCGTCAAGGTAGACAAACACAAACGGTAAGTCCCGCAGCACCGAATCCATCAGGCGCTGGAACGTTTGCGCGGCGTTCTTGAGCCCAAAAGGCATCCGCAGGAACTCAAACAACCCAAAAGGCGTTATCACCGCCGTTTTGGGAATGTCCAGGGGATGCATGGGCACCTGGTGGTATCCACGCACTAGGTCCACCTTAGAAAACACCCGCCTACCCGCCAGGTGCACCGAAAAGTCCTGAATGTGCGGCACCGGGTAGCGGTCCGGTGTCGTAGCGTCGTTGAGGCGGCGGTAGTCCCCACACGGGCGCCAACCGCCATTAGGCTTGGGGACGATGTGCAGAGGAGACGCCCAAGGACTGTCAGACCGGCGGATGATACCCAGGCGTTCCATAGTTGAGAACTCCGCCTTCGCTACTGCGAGTTTAGAAGGGTTCAACCGCCGGGCCCTGGCGTAGACCGGGGGTCCCTCAGTGGTGACGTGGTGCTCCACCCCATGCTTGGTGGTGGGCGCAGAGAAAGTGGGCTCCGTCAGGTCCGGGAACTCGGCCAACAACCTGAGGTACTTGTCCATACCAGACAGCGAACCTGACAGCCCGTTGTACGCCGCTTTGCCAAGCGTACACACAAGGGAGGAAAACGTCAAGGCATCAACCAAGCGTTTGTTTCCCACGTCCACCAGGAGCCCGTGAGCACATAAAAAATCTGCCCCGAGGAGGGGAAAAGAAATGTCTGCTATGACAAAATCCCAGTTGAACCGCTGCCCCCAACACATAAACACATCGGCCTCACGCCATAAGTGCGGATGGGGCTGCCATTAGCTGTCGTCAACTGCGGTCCATGCCCCCCTCGAGCAACGTCCTCCCTCGACGCAGGAAACACGCTCCGCTGAGCGCCCGTGTCACAGAGAAACCGGCTTCCCGAGACACTGTCGCTAACGAAGAGCAGCCTGCTCGTGCCGCCAACGCTCAGGGCCACTACCGAGCGCCGGCCCTCTCGTTTCCCGGGGGCTTGTAGCTGCAGGGAGCGATGCACTTCTTCGCCTTGGCCCCGAACCGCGCGTGGTAAAAACATTCCCCCGCGTCCCCACGCCGGCCTGGAACCGCCGCGGCCCGCTCCTCCCAAGCCCTCCTAACCGGCGAGGGAGCACTGAGCGTTGCAGCTAACACATCTGCACCGGGCTGCCGGGTCGCCAGGAAAAAACGGTCAGCCTCCTCAGCCAGGGCGCGGGGTTCAGTAATGGCCGTGTTGGCCAGCGCCGTCTGAACCCGGGGCGGCAAGTGGCGCAGGAACGTCTCCACTAACAAAATCCGGGGATCCTCCCCCCCCAGCAGATTCAGCATCTTCTCCATGAGCTGGGACGGCTTGCTGTCCCCCAAACTCTGAATATCCAGAATCTGGCGTGCCCTCTCCTTAGCAGATAAGCTAAATGTCTTAAGGAGAAGGGCTTTAATCGCCTCATATTTGCCGTGGCGTGGAGGATCCGCGACAAAATCGACCAACCTGGACGACGTGGAGCTCCCCAGCGCTGCCACCACGTGAAAATACTTCAGGTCCTCGTCACGGACCTGGCGGCAGGCAAAGTGTGCCTCCACGTGTGCGAACCACGCTGTAGCGGCATGTTCCCAAAACTCCGGCAGTTTAACATAAACATCGCGATCAGCCATGTTCACTATGTCTTCGGAATCTATCTCGAAAACGTCGGGGTCACCAGTGTAGAGCCGATGAAAGGGAGTCGGAGGCGGCGTGTTTAATATGGAACTCCACACTTTATTTTCCATTTAAGTTTAACAGCAGGGGAAACGCATCTGCTACTTGCTACTTCAACTAGCACACCACAACAACAACAACAACACGGTACGCACCCTAACCGGTCCGTGGTGCAACACACACTAAACACAAACAGTGAATTATGTTCCCATAACGTTCCACCACAACATACAGTATCTTTATGGTAGGCCTATAGTGTTTTTGTAAATGCATAATTCGAGAGGGAACGGGGAGTAAGCGTTCCATTGTACTTGTTGCGTATGACAAATGAACATCTTGAATCTTGAGTCGCGAGTGACCCGCAGAGTCGCGAGTGACCCGAAGGCTCCCAGTTATTTTGTATGAATTGCATGTATCCAGGCCTCTCGCTTTGTTTCTCGTTCTGGAATCCTCAGGAACCGTATACTAGAAACCCATTTGTGCAACCAATAACACGACAACTTAACATAACACGCGTGCGCATACGCGCTTATACACACACACGCGTGCGCATACGCGCTTATACACACACACGCGCGCGCATACGCGCATATACACACACACGCGCGCGCATACGAGCATACGCGCTTATACACACACACGCGCGCGCACACGCACACACGCGCATACACGACTTTGGCTGTGACGTCATGAGAATATGGGGTTCGATTAGTGCAAAAACTGACCTAATTTGTCGTCTTCCCTGTTGTTGGTCGTGTTGTTAGGCATGTCGTCTTCCCGGTCGTTGGTCTTGTCGTCCTCCCCGTCGTTGGTCGTCCTGATGCCCCATAGTGGTCCGTGAATGCATTGCAAGTGGGCCGCTGTTGGTCGTGTTGTTAGGCACGTCGTCTTCCCGGTCGTTGGTCTTGTCGTTACTCTTGTCGTCTTCCCCGTCGTTGGTCTTGTCGTCGGACTTCCTGATGCCCCTAGTGGTCCGTGAAGGCATTGCAAGTGGTCTGGTCGTTGGTCTTCTGAATGAAATCGTTTTTAATTAAAATCAGTCAATCGAGTTTCAGGGGTATGAAGTGAGCAAATGTGTTCAACAACAACTTATGGTTTAAAATTAATATTTTGCCCAAATTTATGAGAAATGATGTCACGTCTTCACAGCTACAGGGGGCTAGAATCGCGCTTTTATATACAACGTGAATTAATTCGGTGCGTCATAATATATATAATATATATAATAATTAATCTGCAGATTAATTATTATCGACCTTTATACTGATTCAATCTGAGCACATAAGAGCTGAAACTAATTATTTACACAATCTATTAATCTGATTTGTTGTGGCAATTCAATAATTATTAATTATTATTATTATTTATTAATTCGACTATTTCCACAAAGCACTGATATTCTGCAGTTAGTGTTTAAAGTGCATTAGGATGGTCACAATTGAGCCGCCACTCGCAAATTCTTGGGCAAATCAGCCGCTCCTCAATTGTGAATGCGTGCGTATTCTCACCTTTACGGTAAATCCATGCAAACGGACCGGTTTTTTATTCTACATCCACGGAGCTGATCGGGGGGGTTGCGACTTGCAGCCCCTCACTTTTTAGTTTCTCATGTGTTTTTTACTGATAACCAGCTCCTTTTCTAATTCAAATTAGTGTTCTGAATGAAATGGTTATTAATTGCAGACAGCCCCTCACTTTTTAGTTTATTTAGTTTGTTACTGATGGCCAGCTCCTTTTCTAATTAACATAAAAAGTACTCTGCTAACTTTATTTAGCCTCCCTATTGTTTATGGTTGAATGTGGGAGGTGAACATTGTTAGATTCTTAAGTGGGCCCTGACTTGGAAAAGGTTGGGAACCGCTGCATTTAACAAACCCCCCCAAACAAGTAGAGTATCCCTCCCAAACCATATTGTTAGTCATTTTCAAAGCACATGGCCTATTATTGTCCATGGTAAAAGATTGTTTGACTTGAGTCCAGTTTTAAAGTCAGGACACCATAGCTGCAGCGGTGGTAATAGGCCTACCCTAGACAGTCCTCATCTTATGTCGGCCCGAGGGACTACACATGATAGGTGAAGAGTGAGAGGGGGAACACAAATAAAGTATAGGATGGATGGAGCACAGGCCTTAAGACAGGAGGGGGTAATTCTGTCTGGGCCAGGTGCTTTCCTGTTGTTTTGTCTCTGGAAGAGCTAGCTCACATCCTCTTTACCTGTGTGTGTGTGTGTGTGTGTGTGTGTGTGTGTGTGTGTGTGTGTGTGTGTGTGTGTGTGTGTGTGTGTGTGTGTGTGTGTGTGTGTGTGTGTGTGTGTGTGTGTGTGTGTGTGGGGGGGGGGGGGGGGGGGCAGCAGCAGCAGTGGGGTTGCCAGAGGTGTGATGGGGGCTGTAAATAATGATTTGATCAGTAAGTCATGGTACCTTCTTCTCTCAGGTCAAGAGCTTTCCAAACTGTTGATCCCATGTCTGTAGCAAGTTGTTTGGCTTCCCTGTGAGCCTTCAAAGGTAACCCAGGTTCCAGGTTCAAAGGGCAACCCTGAGCAGCAGGAATCCCCCACACCTTTGACATATGTTACTCTCCAGATCAAAACCTTTCCAACAACATCTTCATCGTTGTCCTATGACCCATTTTAATTGTCATCTCCCTCCAGTCCAAGGCTACTTGTGGGTGTAGTGTCTGAGTCCCTGTTTGAGTCAAAGTGGAGAAGAATCAGTCAATGTAGTCTCAAGGGGTATGAAGTGAGCAAGTGTGTTCAAGATATTGACCCTCTTGTTATGCACAGTCATACATTTCAATTTGGACAGTTTCAGACACCAACTTATGGTTTAAATTAATTAAACAAAAGTAATATTTTGCCCAAATTCATGACAAATTATGTCACGTATTCACAGCTAGAGGGGGCTAGAATCGCGCTTTTATATACAACGTGAATTCATTCGGTGCGTGATTAGTGAGAGAGAGAGAGAGAGAGAGAGTCGAATGTACTTTATTGATCGATTTTGATAACACTACAGTAGGTCGTGATACTGCTCCATGGTTGCAATTCACCACTAAACTAAGCGGCGGATGAATACGTTCTGGCAGTGAGATGGCGGTGAACGTGACCTGGACCCACGTGACCAAACGGCGGATGAATACTGTAGCGATCCGGTAATGGGTTGCTGTGTGGGCCAGTCGGACGAGTCTTGTGACGAGTCTCTGACCAATCAGCGGTCCGTGGGGCGTTCAGCTCGTGTTCGAGCTCGCTTGGAACCCCGAACTCAATACGAGAGGTCACTAGCTTAGCATGCTATTACTTCGACCGGACGTCTAAACGACTTGACTCGAAGTAACATCGGCTGTAGGCCCGTAAAACCGAAATTCTAAGATTGGATTATTATGGACCGGTAAGTATTTATGCTTATGTTAAATGTTGTGGCTGACAGATGATTTTTAAAAATTGTTAAGGGCTACCTTAATTGTAAGTGCAGCTTTTACATGTTCATAGTTTAGCTGTAATATGTCTTTTATAAGTTTAATAATTATTATTTGTTGTAATATTTCATGCGTGCAATATTTACTCTTTTATTTTTAAGTCCAAGCTCACGTCTGTTCTCGCGTGAGTGAGCGAGAGAGAGATGGGGGAGGGGGAGAGAGAGAGATGGGGGAGGGGGAGAGAGAGAGATGGGAGAGGGGGAGAGAGAGAGAGAGATGGGAGAGGGGGAGAGAGAGAGATGGGGAGAGAGAGGGAGAGAGCTACGGATACCTTTACAGCTCCGTTAGTTTAAGTATTTTCTGATAAAGTTGTAAGGTTTTCAGAGCACGCAGCCAACGAGTTATGATGTTTGTATTTATTTTACGTTTATTACTTTACTAAAGTCATCTCACATGCTGTGAATGTTATTGTTTGTCTAACATGATACTATGTTTGTCATTTATACCGTTTGTTTATGTGTAGCATAAACAAACGGTATAAATGACAAACATAGTATCATGTTAGACAAACAATTTTCACGGTGGATTGGAAGAGGAATAACCCCGTTAGGAGAAAGCCACTTGTGTCTGCCTGTGCTTCGAGGGAATTACATTATGCATATGGCAATTTGATTTACGCAGCATGCTAGCTATTATCTTTTCAGGATCCTAATAAACTCGTATTTTGTATTTGTGTAGTCCTCAGCAAAGCCGCAATCTCTTGGAGTACATCTACGATCAACTACAGCAACTATTACATCAGTTTGAAGCGCAACAATCACAAATGGATTTGGATTTCCTTCACTGTCGCTTTGAGGAACTCCATGATGTTCTTCAGAGATGTGTACACAGCGGCATGCTTACAGACATGGAGAGAGTATTGGAAAGCATGCAAGTAATGTTGCGGTTGATAGAAGCGAATAATCAGCCTGCCTCCTATGGATTCCAGCCTTCCCTGCTGAGGACTGCGAGGACAGGACGCCCGTCTTGGGATATTTCTGGCGCACAGATTCAGTACCTCTTGGAGTTCAATTTCACTGTTGTCGAAATAGCACGTTTATTTGGCGTCAGTTACAGAACAATAAGAAATAGAATGACGGACAATGGTTTGTCTGTCAGAATGTACTACAGTGACATTTCAGATGTGGATCTCAGAAATGTCATCACTGACTTTATACAACAGTGTCCTGAATCAGGAATAAGAACTGTCAGTGGATATCTCAACCGTGTTGGACTGAGGTAAGCTTTTAAACAAACAACTAAACACATTATTATGTCATGACTGTATGTCATTGCCGTGATTTCAATGTAAACCGCGTTTCTTATTCCTTTTGTCAAGGGTTCAAAGATCTCGAGTGATGGATACTTTGAGAGTTGTCGATCCTATCGGCACACTTTGTCGTGGGAT